>PVKC010042514.1:0-11847 GCA_004027635.1 Crocidura indochinensis | reverse complement strand
GCAGTGCTCAGAGTTTATTCCTGGATATGTCTTAAGTGATACTTTCAAATAGTACTCCAGGGACCATATGGGGCTTAAATTCTGTTTGATAATACGCATGTTAAGCTTACTATACAATTGCTCTAGCCCCACAATAATGAACATTTTATTAATACATTTCTTAAATATTTTTCATAGTTTCATAGAATGTTTAAATAGTATAAAAATGTTACTAATGGTAAAAAGATGGTATTTAAATGAAATTATTTTTTATCCTTTTTATTCAAGGAAACAACAAAATATTATAGGAAATATTATTGATAAACATATATAACCAAATTAGGTATTATTACAGGAAAAAAAGTATGGATCTAATCCCATTTAGTCTTTAACATACTATTGTTACTTATTGAAAAATAACTCTGAGAAAATTTGTATGTTAATTCAGTAATTTAGAAAATATATATTATTTGTGCTATATGCTAAGCAACTGCACAAGTAATTCATTATCTATAGATAAGAATATAGGGAGTTCCCTACAGAATTATATCACACTGATAAGTATAAATCAATGGCGGAGAAAATGAGAAGGAAAGAAATCAGGAAAAAATGCATGTTAGAAATTATAGGTAAATTATAAGAATAAGCATGTTGGAAATTATATGTAAGGCCAAAGTACCAAAAAGAACTAACAGATGGGACAGAGTTATAGCTAGGTAGCCATGGTAACCAAATACAGGTAACCAAGTAGGGTGCTTGCCTTGCACATAGATACCTGGAAAAAAATCTCCAACATCACATATGGTCACCTGAGCCGTCAGAAGTGATTGCTAAACATAGAGCAAGGAGTATGTTCTGAGAACTACCAAGTGTGGCCCCAAAAGAAGAAAACAAACTAACAAAAAGATCTAAAAGAAATACAGGGTTAGTTCCTGTTTAAAGGAGGAACTATAATCAAACCAAACTTATAGTTACAAGTTTTTAAAATGAAGCCTATCACTTCAACTTAAGTGTAGCTAAAAGCCATCCTAAAAGTTGGGAGTTACATGTTAAAAAATCACATCACAAATTCACAGTGTCCTTGAGGCTGAATAAATATAAACTATGGAGTAAAAGGTGGGAATGACATCCAGAATATACAGATGTAAAATATTCCTTGAAAATGGTTCTCTACACAAATTTTAAAAAATATGTTAATATGTAATTATAAGCCAGGAAGTCATTACATTTACTTGAAAACAGATAATAAGTTAGAAGAAATAAATAACAATTTGAATATAAAAATTAAGAAAATGTAATTTAGGAACATATTGAAAAGACATTCACTACCCAGTGAAAAATATACCACATGAATTAGAGATCTACAAGTGGGAGTTAAGTTTAAATATCTTTTTTATTTATGGAGGAAAGAATGAGAATGAAAGTATTTATAATAAGCAATAAAAATCAAAAGTAGTCCTGAAAATGAAAAATGGCAGTTTGGAAGAAAACAAAGAGCTACCATACTCAGAAAAATGGCATTTTACATTAAAAGGTCTGAATACACATAATTGGATTTACTATCAACCTTACTAAGCACATTTGTTTTCAGTCAGAGACTTAAAGATAAAGATGATAAACCTATACTTGTTTTTCCAGAGTTGGACACCCTATCCCTACCACTCACCATAGTAAATTTATTCTCAACTAGTGAGTAGATACATTATGTGAAGTTGATTAAAGAAAAGGAATAAAGAAAAATATACAGGGGCAAAAAGAAAAATAAATCTACAAGAATAAAAATACATTAGTAAGCAATTTACATCTCAAACATAAAAGGTCAGTTACTAGCACAGGTTTGAAGGGAAAAAAATAGCTGACTATTTTCAGAGCATACCAAACTGCACTCCATGTGTTCAGAACAAATGGAGAGTCCTTTCTAACCAGCAGATGATTAAAAAATATATACATCTATATTATATGCAAATAATTGGGGAAAAATAATGCCAATGTGTAGTAAAAATTGAAATATCTTCTAGTAACAACTGAAGATGAGATCACATAAACTTTAGTTACTCAAATATAGCAGAACAGTGCTGATTAAATATTGTAGACAATTATAAATTTAAAAAACAAATAGTTAATCTAAATAGAATTAGATCCAGGTTCTATTCCAGATGCTATGACTACTTGACTTTTACAAATGAGTCCTATTACCTTTCAAGCACAGAAAATGCCAATACTCAAATGACTCTTAACTTGTGTAAAACTGTCATAGCTATGATAATAAAATATAGCAAAGATACTGAAGAAAACTTTAATTTAAATACAGGTATAAAATTTAATAAAATATTTTCAAATGAAACTGAACACCAGATTAAAATGTCTAAATGAAGTACACTATATAGTACAATAATAACTTCAAAATAAAACATATTAATATGCTCTATGTGTGATACATTTCCTTTCTTCTCAAACCTCTCTATTGTGAATTCCATTTGGAAGAGCAGAAAAGACCTGTTTGTTTAGAACACATATGTAACACCCTATGCTCATGCAAATATCTTGTCAGAGTTATCAACGGATATTTCTTAATATGTGAAAAATTGAATGGAGAGTATGTTATAGAGTTAAGAGAAAAGTTAATAATATGTGCAGTAACTCCACAATTGAGATGGTTTGTCTTCCAAATCTAGATGTATGAATTGCCATAAAGTGTTACAGTAATTCACCCAGAAACTATGTTCATCTTCCTCTTCTTCCTCTTCCTCTGTTCTTACTCCTCCTTTTCTTCTTTTCTTCCTCCTCATCCTTCTTTCCCCTTCTTTTTTTCTCCCCCGCCTGATCATTCTCTTTCCCTTCCTTCTCACACCCTCTGTTTTCTACATTGTTCTTGGAATTAGTTTCTTCTGCCATCAACAAAACAAGTTATTAAAAACAAAGGAAAAATTAAATTATTCATATAAAAGATATGTTCAATATGAATTAATAGGTCTGAAGTCTAAGAAAATAAAGAATCCATATTATGACTCAACAGTGAACATTTGTCCATAACTCTAATAAATATAGCATTGATTTAACTACGAAAAGTACTTCAGGAATATTAGATTTGAGGATATGAAATTCCCTTTATTTTAAGAAAGTATTTGAAATGTTCTCCTATTTTATTATATTTTATTTATTTTTTGCTTTTGGGTAACACCCCGGTGATCCTCTGGGGTTACTCCTAGCTATGCGCTCAGAAATTGCTCCAGCCTTGGGGACCATATGGGACACTGAGGATCAAATCGAAGTCCAGGGGCCCAGGAGATAGCATGGAGGTAAGGCGTTTGCCTTTCATGCAAAAGGTCACCGGTTCGAATTCCGGTGCCCCATATAGTCCCCCGTGCCTGCCAGGAGTAACCCCTGAGCACTGCCGGGTATGACCCCCCCGCAAAAAACAAAACAAAACAAAACAAAATCGAAGTCCATCGTGTCAGCTGGATGCAATGCAAATGCCCTATCACTGCACTATCACTCCAGCACCTATTTTGCCCTATTTTTAATTCTATATTTATCTGAAATAAATATAAAATAAAATATAATATTTACATATAATATATACATCAATTAATATAAATCCAATATTGAAGAAAAATAAACCATTTTAGTTTGATTTTACTAGGAAGTGGAATATCCCAAGTTAAGCATGGAACTACTGTTTTAGGATTATCACACTTTGGGATTAAATGCAAGATTCTAAATGGACTTTTATATTTGTATTTATTTTTATTTTATTTTGTATATATGAACTGAATTGAACTGATGCATTTTGATATGGGTAAACCACTTATCAAAGTCTCAGCATGATCAACAACAACATGATTTCCATCACCCATCAATTTCCTCAGGCCACTTGGCAGTCACTTCCTCTTAATCCTCCATCATTATCTCCTGCCCACTTTCCTTTTTATAATATCTTTATTTAGGCACCATGATTACAAACATGCTTGTAATTTGGTCTCATTTATGAAAAAAGAACACCCACTTCACCAGGTCAGCCCACCACCTATGCCCCCCCATCTCCTTCCTCCCCTACTCCATTCCTGTTTTCATTTTATTTATTTATTTATTTTTTTTTTGGTTTTTGGGTCACACCCGGCAGTGCTCAGGAGTTACTTCTGTCTCCATGCTCAGAAATTGCTCCTGGCAGGCACGGGGGACCATATGGGGCACAGGGATTCGAACCGATGACCTTTTGCATGAAAGACAAATGCCTTACCTCCATGCTATCTCCATTCCTGTTTTCAAGACAGTCATTCTACTTTTCTCACTCACTACCATGGTCATGATAGTTGTTAGTATAGTTATTCCTCTAACCGTACTCAGCACTCTTTCTGGTAAGCTTCAATTCATAGGTCGGTTCTTCTAGCCTTCATCTCTATTGTGTCTGTGTATTATCACAATACTGTCTTTTATTTTTATTAAATACCACCAATGACTGAGACTATTCTGAGTCTATCTCTCTCCATCTGACTTATTTCACTTAGCATGTCCAATATACATGTCCAATCCATGTATAAGAAAAATTTATGGCTTCAGTTTTTCTGACAGCTGCATTGTATTCCATTGTGTATATGAACCAGTTTCTTTAGCTACACATCAGTTGTCAGACATCTAGTTGTTTCCAGATTCTGGCTATTGTAAATAGCGCTACAGTGAGTATAGGTATGCAGAAGTTATTTTTGTATTAAGTTTTTGTGTTTTTGAATTCCTACAAGTGGTGTAGGTGGATCATATGAGAGCTCAATTTAGATGTTTTTGAAAAATCTCCATATTGTTTTACATAAAGTAGACAGCATTTACACCAGCAGGAAATGAGAGTTCTTTTTTCCCCACATCCTCACTGGCATTGATTGTTCTTGTTTTTTATTTGTCATGTGTACTAGGCTTTGTGACGTGAGATGAAATGCTACTTCACTGTTGTTTTGATTTGCGTCTCTCTAATGATTATTGATGTGTAGCATTTTTAATGTATCTTTTGGCCTTGAGAAACTGTCTTTTCATTTCTTCTCCCCGTTTTTGATGAGGTTAGATGTTTTTCTTATTAAGTTCTGTCAGTACCTTGTATATGCTATATATTAATCTCTTATTTGATGGGTATTGCATGAATAGTTTCTCCCATTCTGTATATGACCTTTGTATCCTAGTCACTATTTCCTTTGAGGTGCAGAAGCTTTTCAGTTTACTATAGACCTTTTTGTTTATCTCTGCTTCCACTTATTAGGACAGTGGTGATTTCTCCTTGAAGATATATTTTGTCTCAATGCCTTGGAGTATTTTGCCTACCTGTTCTATATACCTATGGTTCTGGATCCAATACCGGGTCTTTAATCTATTTGAATTTGACCTTTGTGCATGATGTTGCATAGTGGTCCAAGCTCACATTTTTGCATGTGGCTGACCAGTTGTCCCAACACCACTTGTGGAAGAGGCTTTCCTAGCTCTGTTTTGTGTTTATTAATTTTTTTAAAAAAGTTTAATTGATTTTATGTCTGAGGAACATTCTCTAAATACTCAAGTCTATTCCATTGATCTAAGGGTCTGTCTTTATTCTAATACCATGCTGTTTTAATGACTACTGCTTTGTAGTACAATTTAAAGTTGAGAAAAGTAAAGTCTCCTATTTTTTTTCCTTCGAGTTGCTTTAGCTATTTGTGGATGTTCATTGTTCTGAATAAATTTGAATTTGAATTTGTTTGATCCATTTCTTTGATGATTGTCATAGGTATCCTCAGAGGAATTACATTCAGTATGTACAATGCTTTGGGGAGTATTACCATTTAATGATAATCTTCTCAGTCCATGAAAAGTGTGTCTTCATTTTCTTGTGTCCTCTTTTATTTCTTGAAGCAGTGTTTTGTAGACTCTTTTTATTTTTATAGGTCCTTCACTTCTTATTCAAGTTGACTTTCAAGGTGTTTGAGTTTCTGTGGCACTAATGTGAATGTGATATTTTTAAATGTCCACGTCTTCTCTATTATTATATATGTATAAGCAGGCCAATGATTTTTGCCTTTTAATTTTGTAACCTGCCATTTTGCTTTATGAATCTATTGTTTTATAATTTTTTTGATAAATTCTTCAGGGTTTTCTAAATATAGCAGCATGTCATCTGCAAATAGTGAGAGTTTGAATTCATTCTTTTCTATCTGGATGCCCTTGACATCTTTTTTCATGGATTATTTATTTTACTAAGCATTAAAAGTTATAGCGATTCATTTATCAACCTTATATTATTAGAAGTTATTATTTTTTTCATTTCCTCTGATTGTAATCCGTCCATATCTATCTGCAAAACTTCAAATTGCATTCTTTTTCATCAACTGTAAGAAAAGATGAAGACTTTTTGTTTGTGGGTCACACTTGGTGCTTTTCAGGGCTTATACTTGGAAATATGTCAAGGGTCAGTGCTGGAGGGCTTAAGGACCATATGTGGTACCAGGGATTGAACCCAGGTTGGCTGTATGAAAGAAAAGAACCCTATCATTCTGGCCTAAGAGGAAGATTTATTTTTCCAGGTCCCGTCCCCCACCCATTTGTTTTTGGGCCATAACCGGTGACACTCAGGAGTAACTCCTGGCTATGCACTCAGAAATTGCTCCTGGCTTGGGGGACCATATGGGAAGCAGGAGGATTAAACTGGGGTCCGTCCTAGGCTAGCACTTGCGTGACAGACACCTTATGCCCTGCACCACCACTCTGGCCACTTATTTTCCCTTTTTTCTGTTTTTGTTTTTTGGGTCACATCCAGAGGATTACTTCTAGCTCTGCATTTAGGAATCACACCTGTTGTGCTCAGGAGTACCATATGGGAAAGGGGAAATAAAACCAGGTTCACTAAATGCAATACAAATCCCCACTGAGAGTACTTTCATTCTGTTCCCATGATGATATTTTAAAACTCAAAAATTTTCTCTTTGGTCTTTCAGCCCAAATAGTCTAATTGTTTCTTACAGTTACTATTGTTACTATTGTTGGATCTCTCAAGGTTCTCTTTTAAAGTAACTGGTTAGTAAATTTTATTTCTAACATAGTTCCTCTAATTTTCTTTTAGAAATATAGTATACTGTTAAACATCTGACTAAACTTGGATGTCATAAAGACATATTTCATGATTTCTCTGGGTATATATAGGGTTTTAACCAATTTAAATTGTATAAATTATACTTCGATATGAACATATATGTATTCTATATGTATATAATTCCTCAAAAAATGAGAATAAAAATGAAAACAAAGTATCAATTTTTACTGGAAGAAAGTAAAAATTACGATAAACTTTTATTTTAAAGGTCTAAGGAAGATAAACCTTTAAGAAAAAAAAGTACATTAATATTGACAGAAAGCATTCTTACAAAATTTTGGAAACCTAAATGGCAAGTTATATAATAAGAAATATTTAATAAGAGATTAATACTGATGGTGAACATTGGTGCTGGAATCATTATGTACCTAAAACTAAATGATGGATCATTTTCAAATCATGGTAGTTTTAATAAAATAAATTTTAAAAATAGTATTTAGCACTGAGGTGAACTAATTTAAATCATTTGTCTTGAGTTGTGATATTTCCTTCCTTTGCTTATTTAATAGTTGAGCTACCCTCAGACAGTCATCTTCCTTTTCTTCCATTTTTATGAAAATGGGGTTGGGGTTGTATCAAATATTTGTTTGGCATATTTGGTTGTGGCACTCACACATCTGGTTGTGGTTTTCAGTAGGTATGACACTTCAAGCTTTAATATATAAACACTTGATGCAGTGCTTTTCCAAGGGTCACACTGTATGCTAAGTTATTGTTACACTGTATGGTAAGTTATTGTTTCACTCAAACAGTTGCTCACCACAGTACTTCTAGATACTTTTATCATCAAGGGTCAGGATTTTGAGCTAATCCTTGAACACAACTGAGTATTTGCTAGAGATCCCACAGTCTGTTGTGTTTCTGGGACTCTCAGACAACAGAACCACTCGTATTGTGCCCCAAGTGGTACAAGGAATCAAGCTCACCACTATATTTGCAATTAAGCTTCGTTTGCTTCTGAGTTATGCCCAGTCCCATCTTTCAAGTTTATGCTCATTTTTTTCTTTGCCTGTTTCTAATAACCTGAACTTTTATAAACGGCTGGCTTAGTGTTATCTCTAAGAGTTATGTAGAGCTGGTAGTTTTACACAGAGGGACTGTTTTTTATTTTAGGGGAAAATTTAGCTGAGGATCAGGCACTTTCACACATGACTTTAGTTCATTTGATGCTACCCGTTCTATCTTAAGTCTGTCTGTCTACCTAATCACTGTATGAGACAAAGCTGTGATAAAAAGCTTCTATTATCAAGAGAAGTTATTAGGAGGTTTAATGATTTGAGAAAATAAAATGAATTATCCTAAAGGAAGAAAGCTGTACATATGCATTCTGTATATAATAATAGTTTGGTAGCTTTCCATTTGACTTGGACCAATATTTTTTGTTTTGCTTTTGTTTTAGGGCCATACCCAGTGACGCTCAGGGGTTACTCCTGGCTATTCTCTCAGAAATCATTCCTGGCCGGGGGATCATGTGGGATACTGGGGAATTGAACCATGATCTGTCCTACACTAGAGCAGGCAAGGCAGATAGAAGCCTTACCACTTGCTCAACTGATCTAGCCCCTAGGAGCAATTTTTTTGTTTGTTTGTTTTTGTTTTTGGGTCTCATCCGGCAGTGCTCAGGGGTTACTCCTGGCTCCATGCTCAGAAATTGCTCCTGGCAGGCACGGGGGACCACATGGGGCACATTTTTTAACACTAATTGTTAACCTATACATTTTATTTTTTTATTTTATTTATTTATTTATTATTTATTTATTTATTTATTTTGGTTTTTGGGTCATACCCGGCAGTGCTCAGGGGTTATTCCTGGCTCTATGCTCAGAAATTGCTCCTGGCAGGCATGGGGGACCATATGGGGCACCGGGATTCGAACCGATGACCTTTTGCATGAAAGGCAAACGCCTTACCTCCATGCTATCTCCCGGGCCCCAACCTATACATTTTATAAAATGTATTGTCCTTCTGGGAACATAAAACAAAGAAGTCAAAACTACTGTATTCTTGGAGGCCTGAGTGGTAGCACAGTAGTAGGGCATCTGCCTTACACCCAGCTGATCTAGGACTGAAGTGGGTTCAATCCCCAGCATCTCATATGGTCCCCAAGCCAGGAGCAATTTCTAAATGCAGAGTTATGCATAACCCCTGAGTGCCACTGGGTGAGGCCCCCCAAAAACAGAATAAAACCCCAAACTTAAAAATAATACTATGTTCATAAAAAGAAATAACATAGTATAAGTGGTGTAGACTACCAAGCAAACTAGCATTCATAAATGAAGCTAATTAGACTTGATTTACATATTTAACACATCTTAATTACACATAGATTCATCAACCATTTTAAATGTTATCATCAATCTTTCACAGACATGAATACTCAT
This sequence comes from Crocidura indochinensis, assembly GCA_004027635.1. Lineage (NCBI taxonomy): Eukaryota > Metazoa > Chordata > Mammalia > Eulipotyphla > Soricidae > Crocidura > Crocidura indochinensis. Next base: position 2,382 of record PVKC010042514.1, on the reverse strand, counting down.
TTAAATGAAATAACAAAAATTCAGGAGTCTTGTTAAAATCACTATTTTATAAATGTATGTGTATATGTATACTAAGGAGTGTTTTCTTTAATGGTAAACCAAAATTTATAAGATTAAAATATTTAATCACATAAAATATTTTAGATATAACTAGTAGAATACATATATTGTATATTAATTATTATACTATATTAACTATTAGATCCAATTCAATTAAAATGTTTACATTGATTTTTAAACTTGATAGTCAGGTAACATTTAGATAGAAACAAACTAATGTAGCTGGTAATGAGAGAGTGCTTTTCTCAATGCTTTATAAACTTTAGTTCTGTTTTCTCTTGTCCAGTTTATACTTTGCCTTCATTAATGGTATTTTTTACTAATGATAAGTCAAATGTGTATGAGATACAGCTCTATACAAGAATATACTTGATATTCATTAAAATTTGTACTCATTTTTAGGATGGATTTTTTTTTATGTATTTACCAAAAGCATTTATTTTCTAGAAATTTACTTGGGAATAACGCTAAGAGAATATAGTGCCTTATCTATTTATGAAGAGAAAATGGGATGTCTGAGAGCTAGGGTGTTCTGAACAAGAAAAAAGCAGTGTACAATTTCTTTTTTTACAACTGTCAAATGGCCATAAATATCAATTATGTGAGTTCAGCTTTCTAGAGTTCCTATCCAGGATAATTCTTTTATGACATCAAAACTCCAAAGAGTTTGAAATATTTTTCTGGAGTTGCAGGGTGATATATTCATTGGAGTATTGGTATTTGTTGACATAGTTAAATTTAATCTCAGATTCTAGCTAGCTGCACTTCAGAAATCATCCATTTTGAAGATTTTTATAGATGACTTTCCCCACATGGTGGTGATATTTGAAAGCTCAGGCAATAGTAGATATTATTTTTCACAATTTACCACTCTTCACAAGCCATATCTGATCTCCAGTTTGACAGTGTCCAGCAGGAAAGGGTTTCATAAAATTATACTTTCAACTTTCATACATCTTGATACAATAAAGGGGCAGAGATAGTAAATTTCAGACAGCACCAAAAATAATATGCTTGAGTTGTCAGAAAGATTGTAAGAAGAAACAGACAAAAAAGAAGTACTGAGCAGTAACAGGCCAATTTCTTGGGAAGATCAACGAGACAGTGAAATAAGTTTATGTATCATTATACATTTTTCCTGATAGAACACAGGAAGTTTCTTGATCTACAAGCCTGTTTCCTCCAAATGAACACATATCCTTGCTCATTTTGATATTTCTTTGTCTATTTCACTCTGTAGAAGAACGTGTTTACTTTAGAATACATGACTGTCTCCTTCTATACCTTCACATATTTCAGAAATAAGTTTTAATAAAAACTATCAAAGAAGAAGAAGAGGAGTAGGGAGAGGAATAAGAAGACAAGTAGTAGGAGAGGAAGAAAATATAAGAAAGAAAAGATTAAAAAAGAAAGAGAAAGAAAGAAGAGAGAAAGAAAGGAAGAAGAGAGGAAGGAAGGAAAATAAGAAAGAAAGAAGAAAGGAAAGCAAGCAAGCAAGAAAGAAAAAGATGAAAAGAAAGAAACGTATTTGATCAGACCATCTAGTTAACAAGCCTCTTGCTCTGATTTAGTATTCTATCTTTCCCTAGAAATGGTTAGAAACCATATATTAATTGTATATACCATTGATCCCTAAGTTTATAAAACTCATTGGCTTTCTGTCTGCACGTTGAAGAAAGAAAGAGGGATCAATAAAGACCAGGAAACCTTTAATTTGCAATATGACAATTCTACTGAGTAGGGAAGATCTGTATATGTATATTGCCCAGAATGTCAGCAAAAGCTTCTTGTGGACATGCCTCTGAATGTCTACAGATGATTATATCTAAAGGAGTAGCTATCCAATCTTCTTTGAACCCAATGAAGTACTATTTGCTTTGAGAGCATAGATTATTTAGAAATAGAGTTTTATTATTCATCCACAGTGCATGAGTGGGGAGAATAAAACATAAGTTTAGATAGATAAGATGATATAAAGTTTTGAACCTATGTAAGAAAAATTTATTATATTTCTGATGATTGTTATCAAGAGCAGAGCATGTTTTGATTCATAATTTATAGATCTGTGTATCTATAAGATGAATGAATAAGGAATGGGTGAACAAAGAAACCAAAAGAAAAATCAGGGTGCTCCTATTGTTCTCAGACTTCATATGATGCATAGCATCATATGGCAGCACTGCAGAAGTTGAGCAACTGTTTATGGCACCTACAAAGAAGAAAATATTTGCAAAGGAAAATAGGCATTTGCAAAGTAGTAAATCAAATACTTGTATAACATATAATACAAGTCTGACATTCTTTAAAGAACACATTACCAGC
>PVKC010042513.1:0-11854 GCA_004027635.1 Crocidura indochinensis | reverse complement strand
TGTGGTCCCAAAACAAATCAATTAATAAATAAAATAAATAAATAAACAAACTGCTTCTTAAAAAAATGGCATTTAGAGAACCGGCGCAATAGCACAGCGCTAGGGTGTTTGTTTGCCTTGCACATGGCTGACCCAGGACAGACCTGGGTTAAATCCCTGGCATCCCATATGGTCTCCAAGCCAGGACCAGTTTCTGAGCACATAGCCAGAAGTGACCCCTGAACATCACCGGGTGTGGCCCCAAAACAAAACGAAAAAAAGCATTTAAAGTCATCAGTCTAATTTTTTTTGTTTTGGTTTTTGGGTTTTGGGTCACACCCGGCAGTGCTCAGGGGTTACTCCTGGCTCCATGCTCAGAAAATCACCCCTGGCAGGCACTGGGGACCATATGGGATGCCGGGATTCGAACATCATCCTTCTGCATGAAGTACAAAGTGCAGGAGTAAGCCTTGAACACCACTCGATATGGCCTAAACACCTCAAGAAAAAATTTCATGTTATACAGCAAGTAAACTTTGCAAAGTCTCTTATGGATGAATCCCAAAGTTGCCCAGTTGATGTTAAGTTTTCCTCTTCCTGCAACCTTTAATATGTTTACCCACTGTTGAATTCTCTGCCTTGTGTTTTTGCGCAAAAATTGGGTAAAATTTTTATTTAAATGTACTGTAAGATTATCTTTGTCATGTTCGTAAGTGATTAACTTTCCACTGAGGTTTGATTATACAGAAAGGAGAAAAGGAGCTCAAAGGAATCCAGCAGCTTCCATCAAAGTAAAGCCAGTTCCCACATATAGTTCATAATGCCAGATTGCCAGTAATAGAAACAAGATCTTTGCTTAATTCTGATCTCTCCCATTGAGCTAGGTGGGTTTCTATGTGACTTCCCTATTGTGTTTGCTGTACTCCTGCTGTGCTGAGGGTGAATCTTTGTAATTAGAATCCTGAGAATCTCCTGAGAATCTCTGAGCAGTTATTACTCTTTTTAGTCTTTACTGGTCTTCACTCACAGATAGGCGTGCCCGGTGAGTTGAGAATAGAGCTACTGTAGTACATAACCATGTGGGTCAGGATATAAGCAACAGCAAGTAAAGTTATCAGTTTATGGGAGGAGTGGATGTTGACCTGAAAGGTAGAATGAGCAAGCAGAGGATCAGTTTTGGAGGTGACCTGTTGAGATGGTGGAGCTCAGGCATGGAGGCTGCCCAGATCCAGCCAGATCTCAGGAAGTGCATCAACTTCAGTTCCCAAAAAGGCCCAGGGATTTTAGCTAGATGTTAATCTCACCTGGAAGGCTGAATGAGCAAGCCAAGGGTCTGAGATATAGAGATGTCTACTGAGATGACAGTCAGGCTTGGAGCAGAATTGCAACCTCGTATTTTGATGTATCCCGCTCAGTTTAATTTTCCTTGCTAATGAGATATACCAGACCAATTTAAGAGTGTTTTGCCTATGTTCTCTTCGATGCATTTTAGAGATTCAGGTCTAACATCAAAGTTTTTGATCCATTTTGAATTATTTTTTCAGTCTTTTTTATGAGGACAATCTCTATCTCTTTTCATGAGGTTTCTAAACCTGGTTTTGATTTTTTTTTTTGTCTTTTTTTTTAACCACACCGGGCAATGCTCAGGAGCTCTTCCTAGCTTTGCTCAGGACGCCTTCCTGGCATGTTCAGGGGGCCATGTGGGATGCCAGTGACCGAACTCAGGTTGAGTGTGTGCATGGCAAGTGCCCTACCCACTGTTCTATCGCTCCGGCCCCAAGGTTTTGATTTTTTTTAAATATATTATAAATATTAATGATCAGAGAATATAACTATCCTATCCTTTCTTTTACCCTCAGGATTGCTTTGGATATTCAGGGGTTACTCTGTCTGTATACTTTTGCAGATTGTTATTTTTATCGAGCTATCCTTATTTATATATGGCATTGATGTCAATTTTATACTTGTAGTTCTGCTATACCACATCACCACCAGAGGCCAGTATCTGTAGGTCAAATCTCTGTCCCTTTGCATCCTCAGTTTAGTTTATTGACAGTACTTCAAGAATTGTTTCCATTGCGGATTGTCTGATCCCTTGCTTTGTTTCTTTTTTTGTTCACATATGAACAAGATCATCCGGTAGCTGTATATTTTTTTCTGATTCACTTCACTTAGTATGAAACCCTATAGTTCCATGTTTCAGTACACTGTAAGAGTTCATCTTTTCTCATAGTTGAGTAATTTCTTTATCCATTTATCAGTTCTTGCATGCTTGCTTCCAGCCCTTGGCTATTGTAAGTAATACTGTGATAAAAGTTATGTTTATATCCTTTCAAATGAATATTTTAGTGTCCTTGGAGGTAGATACCTAGTGGTGTTTCACTGTGTCAGACATAAGTTCTGTTCTCTATTTTTTTTTTTTTTTTTGGTTTTTGGTTTTTGGGTCACACCCAGTAGCGCTCAGGGATTACTCTTGGCCCCACGCTCAGAAATCGCTCCTGGCAGGCTCAGGGGACCATATGGGATGCTGGGATTCGAACCACCAACCTTCTGCATGCAAGGCAAACACCTTACCTCCGTGCTATCTCTCTGTCCCACTATTCTCTATTTTTGAAAAGTCCCAAAAAATCTTTCCACAGAGTCTGCACCTGAACAAACGTTCCACTAGCAGTGAATATGATAGGATATTTCTATATCATATGCCTTCTATCTCTTTTAATATTTAATCATATTTCCTTTTTTAAATTATATCCTACTTGTCAAGTTAACTCCTTGATACTTAATTTATAAATTTATTTTTTGTAATTGTAAATAAAATTTAAGTTTTATTTTTTTATTTTTTTGATGTTTAAATGTAGAAATACTATATTTTTGTCTATTGATTTTGTAACATCTTTTTTTTACTATTAGTGATATTTATACGTTTTTAATTGTTTCTTGTGGACTTTTTACGATTTTCTCTGTATGTTATGTTGTCTGCAAATAATTTTGATTTTACTTTTTCCTATTTGAATCTTTTTCTTCATAGCTGCTATGCTAGGATTTACAATGTTATAATAATACTAGTGGTGAATATGGACCTTGTCTTGTTACCTGTATTAAGGGAAAAGCTTTTCAGTTTTTCAGTTAAGATTTTGTTTTGTTTTGGGGCCACACTCAACAGTGCTCAAAGGTTACTCCTGGCTCTGTACTCGGGGTTATTCCTGGTGGTTTCGAGTTGCCATATAGGATGCGTGGACCTGATCCCATTTCAGTGTCATGTAAGGCAAATGTTCTACCTGCTGTGCTGTTGCTTTATCCCCTTCATTGGGATTTTATTGAAGAGCTTTACATCTGTGTATTTCAGGGATAATGCTATATAATTATCTCTTTTTGATATCATTTTGCTTTTGTTCTCTAGTTAATGTTGACCCAAAGGAATTATTTGAGAGGGTTTGTTTCCTTAGTTTCTTTTTTTGTTTTGTTTTGTTTTCTTTGTTTTTTTTGTTTTTTTTTTGGGTCACACCCGGCAGTGCTCAGGGGTTACTCCTGGCTCCATGCTCAGAAATTGCTCCAGGAAGGGGGACCATATGGGCACCGGGATTCGAACCGATGACCTTTTGCATGAAAGGCAAACGCCTTACCTCCATGCTATCTCCCGGGCCCCTCCTTAGTTTCTTGAATGAGCTTGAGAAGCAATAGGGAATAGATCATCTTGAATGTGATAGAACTGATTAGTAAAACCATCAGGATCTGGCTGCTGTTTTGGAGAGTTTTTTTTTTATTGTAAGATTCTAAATATGTGTCCCCTTCTGGGTCTAGGATGTGGCTTAGTGGAAAATGTGAGGCCCTTGTCCTGAAAAAAGAACAAAAACAAACATGAATTAAAAGTAAACCATTTCTTCTGCAATCTCCAATTTAGTGACCTAGATTTTTTCTTTGTATTCTTATAATTATCTATATTTCTGTGGTATCTGCTGTGACTTTCCCCCTTTCATTTCTGCTCATATTTATTAGGGGTTTCTCTCATTTTCTTCATGAGTCTAGATAAGTATTTATTAGTTTTGTCTATTCTTTCAGAAAACTAACTTTTGATTTCTTTGATCTTTCATATTATCCTCTTTATTTCTATTTTGCTTATTTCTACACAGGTTTTATTATTTTCATTATTCTGCTGACTTTAGTGTCAGACTAGAAATTATTAAAGAGAAAGCTGAGAAAACCTCAAATGCCCGGAGACTAAAAAACATGCTACTGAAAAACTATTGGGTCAATGAGGGTCTATAAAAGAAATATAAAAGATCTTCGAAACAGATCAGAATGAAAACCTGTGCTATCAGATGAGACATAACAATTTATGCTAAGAGGGAACTTCATAGCATACAGGAATACATCAGGAAAAGAGGAAATCTCAATTTCAATCAAATCTAAGAATCTCAATCTAGTTTATATCTAAATGAACTAGAAAAGAAAAGTCAGTCGAAGGAAAAAATAATAAAAATTAGTGCAAAAATGGCGTTGGAGCAGTGGCCCAAGCCTAGGATGGTTGGATCCCCCAGTGTCCCATATGATCGCCCAAGCCAGGAGTGATTTCTGAGCGCATAGTCAGGAGTAACCCGAGTGTCACCGGGTGTGGCCCAAAATAAAAAAAAATTAGTGCAGAAATTAGCAAGCGATACTTGATTTGATTTCAACCTCTATGACTTTGTTGACACATGTTTTGTGTTCTTTTTTCCATCCTGGAGAATGATCTACTATGCTAGAGAAGAATGTATACTCAGTTTTTATTGGACAATAAATGAGACTTAATGTAGATGTTCTATATTTATATAACTGTAAAAGGGAAAAGTTCATATTTCATAGTTAATACTACCATTACACAATTTACATTAAAATTCATCGCAGCCATCTTTTTTTAAATTTTTTTATTGAGATGAAAAGCAGTATATGACAGTGAAAATATTAGACAAATAACAGGTCAGGTGTGTAAGATATGGTAACATACATTGCTAATCTAAATTCACATGTCACAAGTTCTTTAAACCTTGATAGAATACCTATTAATTAGCATAGTGAATAAGACACTTAGCAATTAACAGTTTTTCTGTGGAAAGTATGTGCTTGTACAGCATCACAGCCAGTTTTTTCATGTTACATTATCATTTGCAATTTTTCAAATTATTCAACTACACAGTGACAATAAATGAGGGCCTTTCCACCACCAGTGTTATCCTCCCTTCCTCTCTATTCCCAAGCATATATTCCTTTTTTTTTTTCCATTTGCATGGGCCCACCAAAGTATGGAGTTCATGGAAAGGAAAAACTTTGGCCAAAGTACAAGGAGACCCTAACCCTGGAGTTTCCTGACATAAGACCATTTCTAGGCTCCAGGCAAACTAGTTTGTTTAATCCCGGTCATTGTCTGTAGTGCCCACACAGTTATATTTTCACAGTCTCTGTTGTTAATCTCACATTTCTGTATAGAAGGTCCTGGCATCTGTATATCCTACGCTGAAGTCAGGATGGTGCGGAGCGGCATCTAATTTCAAATTGCAATTAACAGGCAATTCAGAAAGCCATTAAGTTTTCTCAGTGTTAAGGGAAGACTCCTTTGAGTAAATCGATGTCAGAGCAGCAATAAGGTCTTCCCTAATAGAGGATCATTGCAGTCATCTTTATCCAAAGTCAATAAACAGAAACATTTCTTTCTCATTAAACTTTTTTCTTTTTGGGGGGTAGAGTTGGGACAGCTTTTTGGTAAAGCCTCTGCCTTTAGGTTTGGGGCTAAGTTCAATCAGTTTGATTCCCAATGCTGCCCAAAGTACTGAGTGTTTTCTCTACAGCAATATAGTGGAAGGGAAGAAAAGGAAAAAGCAAAATAAAAATTCAAACTATATTTTAAAATATTGTTAGTGTAGATCGATACGATGTTTATCCAGTTAATTTTTTTCTTGGTATAGGACAGTGATGGCTAACCTTTTTTGAGCCCGAGTGCCCAAACTGCCCCACAAAACCAAAGAATTTCCTCAAATGTGCCAGCACGTCAATTAAACCTTAATAACAAGATTTTACTATCTAAAAACTATGGGCACTCACGCATATCTTAATTGCGGACCTTCCCGCATGCCAGTTGCAAGGCCTTCGCGTACCACTACTGGCACACGTCTCATAGGTTCGCCATCACAGGTATAGGAAATATAACAGTATCCAGTTGTTCTATTTTTTTTTTATTTTTTATTTTTTTGGTTTTTGGGCCACACCCAGTGACGCTCAGGGGTTACTCCTGGTTATGCGCTCAGAAGTCGCTCCTGGCTTGGGGGACCATATGGGAAACCGGGGGATTGAACTGTGGTCCGTTCTAGGCTAGCGCAGGCAAGGCAAGCACCTTACCTCCAGCGCCACTGCCCGGCCCCCAGTTGTTTTATTTTTAAGGGGAGGCCACACCTAGCTATGTGTAAGGCTCACTCTCTCTGTGTTGAGGATTGCCATTACTAAGGGAATTGAATGCTGAGCCAGGCATAAAATTAGGGTCAATCACACGTGAGAATAGTGCCTCACCATATTATCTCTTCCATCCTATTATCCTCTCTTTTTTTTTTAGGCATCACAAGACTAGTGAACTTTCCAGATATTCAGTATGAGATTTACAAAACTGCCAAAATAGTTTGAGACAAATGAGACTTATGTAAACAAACATGTTATCAGCTGTTTCCTATTTGTCTTTTAGAGTTAATGAGTCTCTGGTGAACATAAGAGCCCAGTGAAATGAAAGATGTTAACTTCAACCTCTTTGTGTACTTTGCTGGCAAGAAGTTGTGTTTCCTCTTTGAAACTCTTAAGTCCAGGAATGTTTACTGTCACTAAAAATAATGAGGTTTGTTTTAAAATAAACAGTGGCAGGCCAAGCAGTGAGGAAAGTTTGCTATCAGCAAAGGTTTATGCCTTATTTAGTTTTATACATTGAGTATTGAAGGATAGAGCAAATAGCATGAAGAAAGAAGGAGGAAGGGAAGTAGAAAGAAAGGGAGAAAAGATAGGAGGAAAGAATAAAAAACAGAAGTCATGGCAAATTTGCAGAAAAAGGATGATGATGGAATTGCAAAAAGGTACAGTGACTTGAAAAACAGTTTGATGGTTTCTTCCATATTTTTTCTTTCTTTTTTGAAAAGGCCCAATGCCGGTGGTTCAGGCTAAGAGTATCCAAATTGGCAGTGCTCTTGGTGGTTTCTTATAAAGATGGGAAGAGGATTATTAGTGTACTGTCTAGCAATCATGTTCCCAAATTAGTTGAAAACTTCATACAAATCAATTTAACTGTTGATTACAGCTTTATTAATTTTTTGCCAAAACATGGAAGCAATATGCCCTTCAACAGATGAAAAGTCAAAATACTAAACATCAAAGCAATGGTACATTATTTTATGAGAAAGTGTTTTGGGGCCAGAGTGATAGTACATTAGGTAGGACACTTTCCTTGCATGCAGCCTACTGGGTTTGATCCCAACATCCCATGTGATCTCCCAAACACTGTTTATCTTCTTTCCTTTTATGACAAGGTTTTTTTGTTTGTTTGTTTGTTTGTTTTTGGCCATACCCGGTGATGTTCAGAGGTTACTCCTGGCTATGAACTCAGAAATTGCTCCTGGCTTGGGGGTCCGTATGGGGAGCCTGGGGATCAAACTGCGGTCCGTCCTAGGCTAGCACGCACAAGGCAGACGCCTTACCGCTTGCACCACCGCTCCGGCTCTGACAAGGTTGTTTTGGTGTTGTTGCTATTGTTGTTGAGCTTTCAGAATGTTTTATGCATCCATCGTGGTGATTAGCCCTTTTTCTGATGTGTATTTTAAAGAATGGGGAATCTTTATTTTAGGCTTTATTTCTTTCAGAATTAAAGTAAGAAGTTTTTTACTTTTATATAGTCCTGTTTAATTATATTTTTATTTTCTTTGCCAATGGGCTCATATCACTATGGATTACTCTGAGGTCAATAGTTCAGCTGGAAGGGTGCTTGCCTTGCTTGAGGGCCAACCTAGGACCAATCCCTGGTATCTCATATAGTCCTCCAAGCCCACCAGAAGTGAATCCTGAGCACAGAGCCAGCAGTAACCCTTAAGCACTGCTGGGTTTGGTCCCAAAATCCGAAAAATAAATATTTTAGAAGATGACATAAAGATGGCCAATAGACGTATTTAAAAAAAGTATTCATTATTACTGCTAATTAGGGAAATGTAAATCAAAATGACAATAGTATACCACATCACACAAGTAATAATGGTCTATATCAAAAAGCAATAAACAACATGCATTAGGGGAATATAGCAAAAATGTTTTTCCATTCACTGTTCATCAGACTGTAGCTTATTTCAGTCTCTTTGGAAAATGGTTTGGAAATTTCCCAAAAATAAGATTAGAGCTTTCACATAACCTTGCAACATCCTGAGCATCTACCTCAAGAACACAAAAACAATAATCCAAAAGGCCTCATACATGCCTATGTTTGTTGCAGCATTATTTACAATAACTAAAATGTGGAAATAAGTGTCCAACCCAGGCTCAATCTCTGGCACTGCACATGCGCATTGCCAAGAGTGACTATCACCTGAGCAATCCCAGGAATAAGCTCTTGGCACAGTTGAGTGTGGCCCAGTCCTGTCCTGTAGCATACAGTACATATATACACATAAAGAATGGAATATTCCCCAACTATGAGAAAAGGTAAGTCTAATAGAAGGAGTCAGAAAGAAAAAGATAGACATCAGATGATATCACAGATATATGGAATATAAAGAAAGCAAAGGATTAGGTGATCCCTAGTGAAAAAGCTCTGAATTATGATCATTAGAACTGTGATCTGAGGGTGCTAAGAAGGGATGGGGAAGAGGAACTTTGCGTAAATAGTGGAGGTACCATACCTGACACTCTGGTGGTGGGCACTGCAAATATAAAATAGTAATATTGGTACCGTTGCTAAAATACTTAAATACCGAGGCAAGAGCCATGACAAACTCTGAGATTCTTGTTTTTTCATCATACCTGGCGAAAGTACTATTTCTCTACCCACCAAACCTTGAGATTCTGCCTGTAGAACTGAAATTGTCACATAATGTTGTGGGGAGGGGATAGAGAGGGGAACAAGAAGGGACCTGGAAACAGTGATTGGAAGCATGTCACTTAGGAGGTGGGTGTGGTGCATTGACATTGTAGGCTTAGACATCATTTTCTTTAAAAAAAAAAAGAAGAATAAAGAAAAAGGAAAAAAATTGATTGTGGGGAACAAAGAGTATAGCAACAGATAGATGCTTGCCTTGCACATGACTGACCTGGGTTCAATTTTGGCACCCTATAAGGTCTCTGAATCCTGCCAGGAGTGCTCCCTGAACACAGAACTAGAGTAAGCCCTGAATACAACCAGGTATGGCCCCCAAAACAAAATTTTTGCTTAAAGAAAAAAGCAACATAGGGTATGACTCAAGTTATAGAGAAGGTGCCTACCATGGTATAAGGCCTTGATGTTTGGGGGTGCTAGATTTGATTTGGTTTGGTTTTGATTTGGGGCCACATCCTATGATGCTCATGGGTTCCTTCTAGCAATGCACTCAGGAATTATGCCAGGGATGTCAGGGATTGAATCCAGGTTGGGTCAACTGAGAACAAGGCAAATATGCTACCAGCTGTACTATCACTCTAGTCCAGCCTTGAGTCTTGTTATTTTTTTTCTTGTTTTCAAATAAAATGTTATTGGAACATGATAGCATTTGTTTACATATTACCTGTGGCTGCTTTCACATAACAGCAGTGAAGCTGAATAATTTTTAAACATTTTAATATTGAATCATGGTGAGATACACAAATTAGTTTATGATTTTCAGCCACACAATGATTCAACTCCTATCTCTTCACTACTACATGTTTCCCACCACCAATGTCCCCAATCTCCCACTCAACCTGTCTCTATGACAGACATTTTTCTTCTTTGTATCCCTTTTTCCCTGTTTTCCTTTTAGACACTGTGATTTGCAGTATTGCTACTGAAAGGGTATCATGCATATTACGTTACTGTCTTTTATCACCCAGTTCTTGTTCACAGTAATAATTTCCAACCATCATTGTCATAGTTGGAACCTTCTCTGTCCTAACTTCACTTCCCACTTAACACCACCCCTACTTGTGGCAAGCTTCCTACCATTGACCAGTCCTCTGAGCCCTCATTGCTATTGTCTTTCAGTATTATTACTATCCTCTTTTTTTTTAAGATGTTACACAAATGAGTGTGATCATTCTGTATCTGCCCCTCTCCCCCTGGCTCATTTCACTTGGCATAATACTCTATGTCCATCCACATATAAGCATATTCCATGTCTTTATTTTTCCTAAAAGCTGCATTGTATTCATGGTATTTCTTTATCTAGTCATCTGTTCTCATGCACTTAGTTGTTTCCAAATTCTAGTTATAGTGAACAGTGCTGCAATAAAAATAGGAATCGATAGCAACTCCTTATTTCTTGGACTTAAAGCTTTGTCATCCTTCAATGCCTTCTCCTCTCTTTAAGAGTAATCAAGTTTTTTAAAAATCACTAAGCCTACTCTTCTCATTGTCTCCTTAGCTCAGGTCATCACCATCTTTTCTGGATTACTGTTGTTATGTACTGTTGTTTTATACCTCTACACCTGGCTTCTACATTACTAGAGTCTAGAGTAATTAGAATCATTCACTTCAGATAAAAAATGCCTTTCCATTTCAATAGCTGGACTACTTACTTAACCTCGGTGCATCAGCTGCTTCATTTGTAAAAAGAGAATACCTCCCTCAAGAGATTGTGGTATTAGATAAAGTAATTTAGATGAAGAACTTAATTGCCTGCTGCAGTGAAATAATAAAGTATAGCTGCTATTCTTGTGGGGGGTTGTTGTTTGTTTGTTTTTATATTTCTAGAGTAGCCTTCAAATTAGAAGTCCACTTTTGTCTCATTATTCCTTCATTGCTTGAAGCAGAAGAGTTCTATAGAAATGTTTGGATTCTGAATACTGAGTTTCTTGCTCTTAAGTTAAAACTCAATTTGAACCAGTGTCTATCCAGAAACATTTTAAACAGAAGTATTAAAGTTATAATTTTATAGACTGAATAGAGTGAGGTTTTTTTTTTTTTTTTGGTAGAGTGAGTTTTTAATAATAAGATTTTGTGGGCTAGAGGCCTGGAGAGAGAGATACTGCATGAAGGGTGCTTTTTTTTGTTTTTTGTTTTTTGTTTTTTTGGGGGGCGACACCCGGGGGTGCTCAGGGGTTACTCCTGGCTATCTGCTCAGAAATTGCTCCTGGCAGACTTGGGGGACCATATGGGACGCCGGGGTTCGAACCAACCATCTTAGGTCCTGGATCAGCTGCTTGCAAGGCAAACACCGCTGTGCTATCTCTCCGGCCCCTCAAACTCCACATTGTAAAGCTGGAGAATTTATAAGGAAATTGTAGGATTCTAGCTTCTAAACAGCATTCAAGGAGATCCATTAGCCCCTTCCAGGGATTTTTGACCAGCGGGCTTAGTAGCTTATTGTAAGGCTCCCAAAGATAATGTTGCTGCTTAGGCTCTCTGGTGCTAGGATTACCCAGGCCACACTTGCAATAAATAGTTGAGGGCCTCCAGAGCCATATGGAGTAAGCTTGAGGAGTTCCAGGGCTGCCTCCTACAATATTTGGCAATTATGCATGACCCGGGATCAAACCAGTATAGACTTCAGCAACACAAGCATCTAAGCCCATGAACTATTTCTCTGGCCTCATGAGATTTCTTTACTTCTTCAGATATTCTGAACTTTCAGCCAGACCACAGTGGGAGCACTCATGCAAATGTGGAGCTGGAGAGATGAGATAATGCCTGAGATAGATGCCCTGAAAGTCATCC
>PVKC010042512.1:0-11943 GCA_004027635.1 Crocidura indochinensis | reverse complement strand
TGATGCCAAAATTTTTTTTTTTTTTTTGGTTTTTGGGCCACACCCAGTGACACTCAAGGATTATTCCTGGCTATGTGCTCAGAAGTCGCTCCTGGCTTGGGGGACTGTATGGGAAACCAGGGGATCGAACCGTGGTCCGTCCTAGGCTAGCGCAGGCAAGGCAGGTACCTTACCTCCAGTGCCACCACCCGGCCCCTCTGATGCCAGATTTATTTGTGTTTTTTATTTTGAATTTTTGTTTTTGTTTTGTTTTGTTTTGGTCATATCTGGCATGCACAGGGGTTACTCCTGGGTCTGCACAGAGAAATCACTGTTGACAGGCTTGCAAGACCATATGGGATGTCAGGAATCAGACTGGGTTCATACTGTGTTGGCCACATGCAAGCAAATGCTTTACCACTCTTCGTTATTGCTCTGGCACCGTTGGGCTAGAGTTTGTTTCTCATCTTCTTAATGTATCCCAATAACTGGATAAGGGGTCCAAATCCAGCACAGTGAGTTCAGGTCAGATTTCCCTGCCTTGCCACCTAATGGTGAAATGATACCAGTAGATGCTTCAAGACACCCTGACTTCGACATAAGATCTGGACAAGCACCAAGATATCTAATTACTGAAGCCTGACTACGACAACTGTGATTGAAGGGATCCTTTCCTGGGACCAGGAAGAAAGACTTTAGGGTTAGACAAAATAGTATACCTGGAGCTTGTAGTTGGTCTTGTGGCAGGATCTTCGTGGGTAGGGATGCCTTTTTTGGGCCAAAAGTTTTTTTATTTCTATTTTTCCCATTTTTTTCTGTGCCTATGTGAAAAACTGCCACCCCTTTTATCTTTTAGATAGAGACATTTTTTTTTAGATAGAACCTTTTTCTTCGAGCCTTGGGACACAAATTACTTTGTTTCACCTCATATTTCTGCCTTTTTCTATAAAGTTAAACATGGAGAGATGTAGCAAATCACCTTAAGCACACCACCATTTTTAATACCCAGAGCACAAACTCTGCTTCCTCTAATTCTCTTACCCTGTCATCTCTAAACACAAAAGCACACATGCTGTTTTAATCCTCTCTCACATCCTACCCAGTCGGTTGCCACAGAGTCCATAGCCTATTCTCCCTGATACAAATATCCATTTCCTACCTAAAATAAACTGAGCTACTCTCCTGAAGTGACTGGTGAATGCTACTTTGTGATTACTCTACTCACTTGTGATCGGACCTCATCAGTGACTTCTACTTCTTGGGATCTGATTTTACCAGCTTTATTTACAACCTTTTACTCTAGTGTTAATACTGAAGGTTCATATCTCTGGTTAGCCATTAGAAACCTCTGAAAGCACCAAGGAAATAGCTCAATGGGCTGGAAACCTGGTTTGAATACTGACATGCAGGAAACCTGGGTTTGAATACTGACAGCACATTAACCTTTGAGCAATATCCAGGTGTGGCTCAAAACCAAAAAGAAACATTTGGAAACTTCTTATTAGTAATTAGACTACTTCTCACAAAACCAAAGCAAATAAATTAAAAAAAATGGATAAAGGGGTCAGAGAGATAGCACACTGATAGGGCATCTGCCTTTCATGGAGCCAATTCAAGACAGATAATGGTTCGGTGGTTCAATTTCTGTATCTCATATGGTCCCCTGTGCTTGCCAGTAGTGATTTTTTTTTTCTTTTTGGGCCACACCCATTGATGCTCAGGGGTTCCTCCTGGCTCTGCACTCAGAAATTGCTCCTGGCTTGGGGGGACCAAATGGGATGCCAGGAGATGGAACCACGGTCCGATCTAGGCTAGTGCTTGCAAGGCAGACACCTTACCTCTAGCATCACTGCTCCGGCCCCCTAGGAGCAATTTCTGAGTGCAGAGCCAGGAGGAACTCTTAAGCACTGTCGAGTGTAACCAACCCCCCCCCCCAACCCTCCCAAAAACAAACAAACCAGAATCATTACTAGACACTTATCCAACATCTGACAGTACACACATGAAGATATATTCAACATCATTAATCAGTGGGAAGAGGAAATCAAAACCACAGTGAGGTACACGTCATACTCTATAATATTATAAGAAAAACAGATATAATTAATACAAAGCACACAAACGAACAAGCTAAATAGCTCGTGGAGATGAGAATGTGGGAAATTGGAAACCCCCTCATAGTCAGCTGATAGAACAGAAAAATGTGAAACAACATTAAATGACTCTCCAAAACCTAAATATAGAATTACTGAATGATCCAGAATTCCATTTGAGAACTACCCCAAGGAATTGAAAGAAGGGACTTGAACAAATATTTATATAAGCATTCATTATAACAGCATTCACTATAGCCCAAATGTAGAGAAAACCCAAAGACTAAGAACAGTTAATAAACAAAATGTATGTCTGAACTATGCAATATCATTTAATTAGTACCAAAGAAGAACAGTCAGACTCATAATATAAAATGCATGATCCTTTGAGAATCTTATGGACAGTGAAAAAGCTTATCACAAAGAACAGCTTACCTGAGATAGAGTAGCTAGAATAGACAATAATATAAACAGACAATAATAGGGAGTACTAGTGCTGAAGAAAGGATGTTAGCAAATTATGACTGAGGGCATAGAGTTTCATACCCTCATCCCAGTTAGATGATAATATGGTTAGATGATAAAATTTTTGGAGCTGAATTGCGGTTATGGATGTGAATATGGTTAATGCTGCTGAATCCAGAGTGACTATGTTTCATATAATGAATTAGGACACTTAGAAATGTCAGAAATGAAAAGAAGAAGCCCCCCTTGTCTAGACTACATCATAGATCAAGCAAATAAATTTGGGGATGGGACCAAAACATTAAGAATTTTTTAAATTCCACAAATGATTCTTATGTGTAGAGAAGACTGGGAACACTAACTTTTGCCATTTTTGATTAAAAAAAAAAAACACCAAACAAACAAGTCCCATATGTTCAGCTCTTGCTTTTGCTTTTTAGATATCTCAAAGGCATTCATTTCCAACTTGTTCAAATCAGGCTCATCATCTTCCACCCCAAACAATCCTGTGTGGTCTCTAGCACCACCATTCAGCTGGAGTCAGTCGATTTAGAAATCTGGGTAGTAATAAGGGTCTCCACCCCAGCCTAGTATTTTCTTCCCAAACATAAGCTGTGTCTTGCATCTAGAAAGCATATCACCTTCACACTTACAGGGAAGGGAAAGAGTAAATTATGGAGGGACCAGGTAGAAGAGAGAGATACTGGTTATGGATACAGAATGTCAATCAGTTCCAGGGAGCACATTGGCTGCTCCTAATTCACCGCATGATGCATCATTCACACACATAACTAAAAGCTTCCACACATTGCCTTTGCTTCTCATCATTGTCTTGGTCACCATAATATTCCCTTATTGCTCAGCCCTCTGTAACCACCACAGGCAAAATGCCTTCTCCTGTGTTGTGTGTACTCAGTCTTTTATTAGAGACTTTCCTCATCCACTTGGATTTCCTTCAGTCTTTCTTCCAGTGGACAGGGAGCAACTTGAGTACCTGAGGGTGTTCATAGAAGCTGTCATTATCTGGACGAAAGTTTAAATTTTAACCTTCTGCCACATTTATGGCTTTGCAATGTAAGTCTGGTCCTTCCTGCTATAGTTCAAGGATGTACCAGTGATCCCCATCCCCACCCTCCTGTGTGGGTGCTGGGCTAAGATTATATATAGGTCCTCTGAGAGAAAATACTTAATCTTAAGGTGCTTGTCTTGCATGCTGGTTTGATCCCTAGCACAATGTACAATGTCTCAAGCATTGTCAGAAATGATTATTGCGTACAAAGCCCAATGTACTCTTTGAACACTACTGAATATGGTCCCAAAGCAACAGAAAAACTACAGGATGAGAGAAAGAGTATGGGGGGTAAGGCACTTGCATTCACCTGATGATAGTTTTATTCCTGGCACCACCCTATGATTCCCCCAAGCACTGTCAGAAATGATTCCCAAGCATATAGCCAGAAGTAAGCCCTGAGTACTAATGATTTTAGTACCAATGCCCCCACCCTCCTTGCCAACTTGAGTGTGAGTTCCAGTCTTACCACTCATTTTCTTCAACAGGTCTCAGTTTCCACATTTGGGAAAAAAAAAATGAAAAAGGGTCTATGCATGCTGGGAGGAGTAAACAAGTTAACACAATGACAAGATGCACCTTTATACAGGTAAGGTGAAAGATAGGCCCAGGGAGAAGCAGAGCAGGGGCTTTGTTTCCAGAAATAACACCACACTGAGAATGGGAGCAATCGGTATGGGAATGGGGGTGACATTGCTTGCTATCTGCCCTTGTCTTCTGAACTGGGAGCGCCTTAAGACTCCCTACAACCAGTAAGCTCCTCTGGAAAAGGCAGGCAAGATTCCACTCTGATCAGATTGAGGAAGGCTCAATAAATTGAAGGGCTTCAACAACTGTAACACTCCATAAATCAAAGGAGCTGTCATATTGTAAACAGCAGTATCATCCAGAAATGCATATAACCTGCTTATCATGCAAAGGCACCCCTGAGGTGAAGGTAGGGGTTATTTCAATTTTATAACCAGAGAAACTGAAGGTAAGGGTGGTGAAACTGCTGGCCAAATAAAACTATGGTGGAAATGGGGGTGCTTATCTTCAGTCTAGTCTGTGATGCTCTCCTTAGTGCTTAGAAATTAGTGGGTTGAATGCCTGTTTAGAATACAGGCAGAGGGGCTGGTGAGGTGGCACTAGAGGTAAGGTGTCTATCTTGCAAGTGCTAGCCAAGGAAGGACCACAGTTCAAACCCCCAGCGTCCCATATGGTCCCCCCAAACCAGGGGCAATTTCCAAGCACTTAGCCAGGAGTAACCCCTGAGCATCAAACGGCTATGACCCGAAAAAACAAAAACAAAACAAAACAAAAAGAATACAGGTAGAAGTATGGGAGGAGAGAAATGGGGGGTATTGGTGCTAGGGATATTGCACTGGTAAAAAGGGGGTGTTCTTTTACTGACTGAAGCCAAACTACAGTCATGTTTGTAATCACAGTGTTTAAATAAAGATTTTAAACAACAACAACAACAAAAAGAAATTCGTGAGTTAAGGCCAGAGAGATAGCACAGAGGTAGGGCATTTGCCTTGCATGAGGCCAACCCTGGAGGAACCTGGTTCTATTTCCAGTATCCCTTATGGTCCCCCAGCATGCCAGGGGTGATTTCTGAGTGCAGAGTCAGGAGTGACCCCTGAGTGCTGCTGGGTATGACCCAAAAGCCAATCAATCAATCAATAAAGTTTTAAAAAAAGAAATTAGTGGTTATTCATCACACATCACAGAGTCTGGCACACATCACAAAGAACAAGAACAAGCTGTGTTGGTGCAGATGTGGGGAGGAAGGGACTCTCATTCACAGCTGGAGGGAATGCCAAAAGTCCAGCCCTTTTGGAAAACAATATGAATATTCTTCAAAAAACTAGAAATTGGGGCTGGAGAGATAGCATGGAGGCAGGGCATTTGCCTTGCATGCAGAAGATCGGTGGTTCGAATCTTGGCATGCCATATGGTCCCCTGAGCCTGTCAGGAGCGATTTCTGAGCATAGAGCCAGGAGTAACCCCTGAGTGCTGCAAAATAAAATGAAATAAAAAAAACACACAAAAACTAAAAATTGAACTAACATATGATCCTAAGATACCCTAGGAATGCTGAATCACCATGCAGAAAAGCCCTCTGCATTCGTATGTTCACCTCAGCACTAATTACAATAGCCAGAATCTGGAAACAACCCATGCAAGAACAGATCTGTGGCTAAAGAAACTGTGGTACAGAGGCTGGAGAGATAACATAGGGGTAGGGTGTTTGCCTTGCATACGGCCAACCCAGGAGGGACCTGGTTTGATTTCTGGCATGGCATATGGTCCCGCAAACCTGCCAGGATCGATTCCTGAGTGCAAAGCCTGGAGTAGCTCCTGAACACTGCTTGTGGTGGCCCCCAAACAAATCAATCAATCAAGTTTTGAAAAAAGAAAGAAAGAAAGAAAGAAACTGTGGAATACTATGCAGCTGATAGGAAAAATTAAGTCAAGAAATTTGCTTATACATGATATATAGGGAGAGTAATATGCTGATGAAATGAATCAAAGGGAGAGAAATAGACATAGAATGATTTCACTCATTCGTGAAATATAAGAATAAAAGAGATAGTATGGCAATAATATCCAGAGAAAATAGAGATGAAAGTAATGAGGACCTATGATTGGTAGGAAGCTTACCACTAACAGTGTAACAATGCAGTTAGGGTAAAGAAGTAAAGAAGAGACCACTAGGGGCCCAGGAGATAGCATGGAGGTAAGGCATTTGCCTTTCATGCAAAAAGGTCATCGGTTCCAATCCCGGTGCCCCATATGGTCCCCCGTGCCTGCCAGGAGCAATTTCTGAGCATGGAGCCAGGAGTAACCCCTGAGCACTGCCGGGTGTGACCCCCCCCAAAAAAAAAAAAAAAAAAAGAAGAGACCACTATGACAATAATAGTTCGAAATGATCACCCTGGACAAGAATTGGGTGCTGAAAGGATATAAAGTGATAGGAATGTTACCCTTTCATTAATAGTAGGGCAAACCATAGTCTAAAAAGGAAGAGAGAGAGAGAGAGAGACAAGAGAAAAAGAAGAGAGAAAGGAGAGAGAGAGAGAGAGAGAGAGAGAGAGAGAGAGAGAGAGAGAGAGAGAGGCAGACAGGGGAGGGCAAGAGGGAAATGGGGACATGGCGGGAAATGGGCACTGGTGAAATGGGTATACATTATATGATTGAAGAGCAATATGACTAGCTTTGTAAACATTGTATTTAAATAAAGCATTTAATTAACATTAACAACAACAACAATAATAAAGAAATCAGTATGTTAGAGCAGCATTTCTCAAGACAATTCTTCTGGGACCACCAGGATATTCCAAGAGGAATATCATAGGCAGAAATCATGTAAATAGGGGGCCATGGCATGAGACCAGGGGATCAACTGGTTAAATGAGACATGAAAAAGTGGAATGGGGCACAGGGAGGAGCCAGGTTGGAAGGGGCCATGGTTAGAGAAAAGGGAAAAGGGTGAGAAACTATATTACAGGCACCCACACTGTGTGAGGAGCCTTGGATGAGCCCCTCCAGGGATGGAGGTGACAGCACTGGGCCATCCGTGGGAAGTTGGACACAGTATCCACCCAGTCGTTGAGGTGGGGTGGCCAAGGCATGATGACACTGCCCAGGGGCTGGACCCCACTTGCTTTCTTTTCAGGCAATTTGTGACCCTCACCTTCTTTCATTCACTCTCTCTACTCTAGGCCCAACACAATGAAGGGTGAGCATTAGGTCAGGATTTCCACCCTCATTTCTAAATTTCCTGTCTTTTATTCGGCAGAGACCAGATTGTGCCACCCTCTCTGGTAAGACTTTTTTTTTTTTTTTTTTTTTTGGTTTTTGGGTCACACCCGGCAGTGCTCAGGGATTACTCCTGGCTCCATGCTCAGAAATTGCTCCTGGCAGGCACGGGGGACCATATGGGACACCAGGATTCGAACCAATGACCTTTTGCATGAAAGGCAAACACCTTACCTCCATGCTATCTCCCGGGCCCCCCTCTCTGGTAAGACTAAGCAGTGCTCTGGGCTCTGTCTTTCATTCCAGGCATGCAGATCACATCAAACTAAGAATGGCTTTTGGTGGAATATAGATTTTTTATTTTTATTTTTGGGTGACACCCAGAGGTGCTCAGGGGTTACTCCTGGCTACCTGCTCAGAAATAGCTCCTGACAGGCACGGGGGACCATATGGGACACTGGGATTCGAACCAACCACCTTTGGTCCTGGATTGGCTACTTGCAAGGCAAATGCCACTGTGCTATCTCTCCGGGCCCGGAATATAGATTCTTATAGGCTCCTTGAAAGACTAGAGGTTTCCTTTAAAAAAAAAAAAAAGAAAAAGAAAAAGACCATTCTCATTAAACAGTGCTTAGTGGCTGCCAATCTTCTTTACCATTTTTATTTTTGTAGATTTTTCAATTAGGAAGTTGAGGTCTGGGGCCGGAGAGATAACATGGAGGTAAGGCTTTTGCCTTGCATGCAGAAGGACAGTGGTTCGAATCCCGGTATTCCATATGGTCCCCCTTTGAGCATGCCAGGAGCGATTTCTGAGTGCAGAGTCAAGAGTAACCCCTGAGTGCTGCCGGGTGTGACCCAAAAATCCAAAAAAAAAAAAAAAAGGAAGTTGAGATCTAGGCTCTCAGTAGCCAAGTGGAGCTCAAAAATTAAGTCTTTGGGGGACTGGAGTGATAGCACAGCAGATAGGGTGTTTGCCTTACATGCAGCAGATCTTGGATTTTATTCTCAGTATCCCATATGATCCCCGAGACTGCCAACAGTAATTTCTATGTGCAGAGCCAGAAGCAATCCCTAAATGCTTCTAAGTCTGCCCTCATCCTCTCAACCCCCCCCCCAAAAAAAAACAGAAACAAATAAGCAAAAAAAAAAAAAAAAAAAAAAAAAAAAAAAAAAAAAAAAAAAAAAAAAAAAAAGAAGGCTTCTGCTTCCCTGGCTTGATAATTGAACTTTGGGACAGTAAGACATGGGCTGGGGGGAGATAGTTGAATAGGACATAGCTCACTCTTAATTTCCCTCCCAACCTAAAATTGTGAAGAAGAAAAAAAGAGAAGTCTTTCTGACAAAAATCTGTGTTTTAGGGAGCCCGAAAGGAGGTGGGTGGAGGAATAGGGTAACTATTTCCTCGGTCTGCCACAATAAAACCCTACAAACAAGGTGGTTGTCAACCACAAGAATTTTATTTCTCAGTCTGAAATTCAGGGATCACTTATCCTTGTTCTCCCAAAGGCTCCAAGAGAATTCATTCTGAATCCTTTCTGAGTTCTTTCTGGCTTCTGCTTTTTGTTGTTGTTGTTGTTTGTTTGCTTGTTTTTAAGCCACACCCAGTGATGCTCAGGGGTTACTCCTGGCTATGCACTCAAAAATCACTCCTGGCAGACTCAGGGGACCATATGGGATGCAGGAGTTCGAACCTTCTGCATGCAAGGCAAATACCTTAGAGTTGAGGTTATTTTTGAGGAAAGGAAGTGAAAATAAAATCTCACCTTGTGGATAATGGAAGAGGGTCTTATTATCCAACTTTTATTTAAGTGGAATCAGGTCCCTCACTTCACACTGTGGCATAGCCTGGGCTCTCAAAATGAGGAATTTAATTCTGTCAGATTGGGAACAGAGAGATTAAGTGTTCTAAGGGCTCCTGCAGAAGGACCCACTCTACCACCTAGTGAGGATGGAGGGAGGAACATCCCCTAGAGGAAAAGCAGAAGCTCAGGAGGACCAGGGAAAAGAAGAGTAAAAAAAGGACCAGAAAGATTGTGTAGCAAGGTAGATGCCTTGTCTTGCTTGCAGTCAATCTGGGTTCAAACCCCAATGCCATATATGGTCCCCCCCAAATCCCACCAGGAGTAATCCCTGAATAAAGAACCAAAAGTAAGACTTGAGCACTGCTGGGTGGGGCCCAAAAGCTTAAACCAAAACCACAAGAGAATGGGAAAGATAAGGATCCTTGATTCTGAGAATGCCACAGCTCTGCCAGTGGAAAAAAACAAACCAACAAACACAGGGATTCCTGGAGAGAAGGGATACTGCAGTTCCTTGAAGCAGTCAGGGGTCTTCCCCCTACTTAAGGTATTCATTGGAGTCTCTTTCTGTAAAACACAAAATACAGAGGGTAAGGAGCCCTTAAACCTTAGGAGGCACATTCTTGTGTTTCAGGGGAAGAGACTTCTGGCAGTGCTCCTGTTGCACTTGAATTTGCTCAGAGGACCAAGCCGTGCTGGAGAGTCAAACTGAGTTTAGCTACAAGCAAAGCAAACTCCTTAACATCTCTGGTCTCCTCCAAAATAATTTGTTTCATTTTTATCTGGGGGCCACATCCAGTGGTGCTCAGGAGTTACTTCTGGCTCCCCACTTAGGAATCACTACAGGTATTTTTGAGGGCTCCATTTGGGAGGCAGGGGTTGACTGTGTGCAAAGCAAGCACCCTATCCACTGTACTATCTCTTTGGCCCCCAAAGTAATTTTAAACTACTGCAACTACTTGTGACCTCTATCCTCCCCAGATTTAGGAAGAAGGGCCAATTTGCATGGATACAGGACTTGCAGTGCCTCTCAGGAGCCAGGCTCCTCAGGAGAGACAGCAGGCCCATATACCAGGGTCTGGATCTGATGTAGTTCACTATTTTAATGAATTCCTCTTTTTTTTTCTTAAGCTGTGAATCATGATTCATAGCATGTGAAGTGAAGTGGTATGTATACCTGAAATAGAGGGTGCTCTGTTTAATGAGAAGACTCCTCATGACTTCCGGTGAACTTGGGGGTGGGAATTGGGTATCTGGGGAGGGCTGTGAGGCATGAGGGTGGTGGAAGGTCCAAGATGAGAACAATCCATACCTTGTGCTCCTGATTCACTCGGCATTGGCTTCTTCCCACTTGGAAACCCGTGAGTCTGTGTTTGGGTTGGCTTTTTTCAGGGGTTGTTCAAGGAGGCTGCAAATTCATCATCGCAGAATCTGAAATCCACACTATTTTACCCAGAAACATTTTACCCATGGGGCAGCCATCGCATTCCTGGGGTGAGGGCACCCGAGGGAGAAGTGTCTGGTACAAAATGACATATTTTCTTTTCCCCCACCCCCTGCCTGTTTAAACGACCAGCAAGGTTACCCTAAGTTTGGGCAGCATAGAGTCTTAGTTTCCTCAGGTCAGGCAGAGTTCTAGAAGGGATCATCACATTCCATTTTTAGAGAGGAAGTAGAGGCACAGAGGGATCCTATGACTTTTGGTCCCAGATTCACAGTGAGACCCTCAACTTTATGTCCAGAGGTTCTCTCTCACTTAGGCTGAAAAAGCTCCCCCAAAGCTCCTCTCCACCTTCCCTTTTTCCCAAATTTGTCCTTTGATTGTTGAGTGATGATCATAGACTCTGGTCTAAGTCGAAGGACCCAGCAGGTATCTCTATGTTACAGTTCTGTGAAGGTTCATGACTGAATCATAGGCTGTGGGATGGTGTGTGTGTGTCTGTGTGTGTGTGTGTGTGTGTGTGTGTGTGTGTGTGATGTGTGTGTCTGTGTATGATGCTAACCCTCCTAGAGCTTTGATCACTCACAACTTTCTTCGCCTCTTTATCATTTTTGTATTTCCATATGTCAGAGGGACAAACACTGTTAATATTAAGATGAACATTCCATTCATTATTTGTTTGATCTAGATTTCTTTTGTGGAGGATTAGACTCCTAAGGGTGTTCAGGAAGTGCTAGGGGTTTCTCTTATTTATCTCTTGGGGTATTTGTTTGTTTGTTTTGAGGGTTCATATCCAGTAGTGCTCAGGGGTTACTCCTGGCTCTTCGCTCAAAAAAATCACTCCTGGCAGGCTGGAGACTATATGGGATGCTGGGGTCAATCCTAGGTTGGCCACATGCAAGGAAATGCCCTACCAATGTACTGTCTCTCCGAACCCCTCTTAGTGGTTCTTAATTAACTGGATTAGTGGTTCAGTGTGAAAGGCTTGAGGATGTGGTGCTGCTCAGGTTCTGAGGTGCTTGGGATTACTGGAATAACCAATAAAATGTTGAGGTTTTCAAAGTTACACCTGACAGTGCTCAGGGACTATGTGGTGCCAGAGATCTTGAAGAGTTGACTACATGAAAGGCATGCACCCCTAAATCCCAGTAATATATTTAGTTCCTTTATATATATACATTTCTTGAGACAATTCCTGCTTTACAGGAAAGACCCTATGATGTTGGTCATTTCTTTGGAAATTTATCTTATGTTTAGAGAATTTTGGAGCCCCAGAAGGGGCAGGGCTACAGCTAATAATGGGCATTAGTTACTCCTTCCTTTTTTTTTTTTTTTTTTTTGGTTTTTGGGTCA
>PVKC010042511.1:0-11958 GCA_004027635.1 Crocidura indochinensis | reverse complement strand
CCGGGTCCCAAAATGACCCAAAAAACACAATGCAGAAAAGTTTTCTGCATTCCTAAGTTCATTCCTATGTTCAGCACTATCTGCTGAAATCTGGAAACAACCCAAGTACCCAGGAACAGATGAGTGGATATCAGTGGCAAAACGGTAAGGCATCTCTGCCTTACCTGCGCTAACTTAGGACGGACTGCAGTTTGATCCCCCAGCGTCCCATATGGTCTCCCAAGCCAGGAGCGATTTCTGAGCGCATAGCCAGGAGTAACCCCTGAGCATCACCGGGTGTGGCCCCAAAACAAAAACAAAACAAAAACAAAGAAACTGTAGTACATCAACACAATGGAATACTATGCAACTATTAGGGGGAAAAATGAAGTCATGAAATTAGATTATACATGGTGCATATAGTGTATACAATGCTAAGTGAAGTGAGTCAGAGGGAAAGGGATAGAAATAAAAGAATGTCACTAATTTTTGAAATATAAGAAAAGCAAGATAGTATGGTAAGAATTCTTGGGGCCGGGGAGATAGCATGGAGGTAAGGTGTTTGCCTTTCATGCAAAAGGTCATCGGTTCAAATCCTAGTGCCCCATATGGTCCCCCGTGCCTGCCAGGAGCAATTTCTGAGCATGGAGCCAGGAGTAACCCCTGAGCACTGCCGGGTGTGACCCAAAAACCAAAAAAAAAAAAAAAAAAAGAATTCTCAAGACAATAGAGACAATGCCAGGAGGACCAGTCCATAGTAGGAAGCTTGCCACAAATAGTGGGGGAGAGCAGTTAGGACAACAATGACAATGATTGTTGGAAATGATCACTTTGGACAAGAATTGGATGCTGAAGGGAAAAATATAAAGTGATATACATGCTCTGCATGTTATGTATACAGTAATGATATTGCAAACCGCAGTGTCTAAAAAACATAGAAAAGAGAAAGAAAAACGTCTGCCACAGAGGCAGGCAGAAGAAAGAAAACCGGGGAGACAGGAGAGAAACGAGATATTACTAGTGGGAAATGTATTCTGGTGAATGGTGCTGTCCATTAGAAAATCAATCAGGAGCAACTTTGTAACTGAGTAATCTCATAGTAATTCAATGAAAGAATTTATTTATATCTTTTAATTTAAAAATTGGGTTTCCAATAATGCTTTTTCATTTTCAGAAAAAGTTCCCAGCATCTTTGGAGAGGGTGAGTTCCACACATCAACTTTATGAGCTGAACTGGTGAGGAGGTCATTCTTGACTTTAATATGTAAATAAATGAAGATGTTTCAAAGGTAATTTCAAGCCTTATAATTGTAAACTCTGCTGACACAGAGAAGAGCATCCAACCTTACTCAATTGATTCAATTGCCAGGTTGGGATTTTCTTTTATGATTTTTATGTTGAGTCAGATGGAAACAGAGGGATCATGAGTTAATGTAAACATGATAACATGTGGTGTAAAAATAAGGAAAAAAGAAGTAAGCCCTGATAACAGAAAATAATGCAAATGAAAACACAGCTAGCAGGAGTCTCCATGCCCCCAGCCTCACTATTTTTCCTCCAAAAACAAAAACAAAACCAGTGTTACCAATTTTCTACCATTTTCTTCCTTCTCCTGTGCCCACTATTAATGAAGAATCTTGCTGGATGATGGGCCAATGGCTCAGAATGTTTGTAGGTTTATGGCTCTAACACCTTTTCCAAACAGAGTTCAGGAAGAGGCTAACAGATGTTCCCCCATGACCCTTGCCCTTGCTCTTAAGAAAAACACCTCCCAGCAGGGCAAAAAGAAGATCTCACTGAGCTCTATGGGAGTGGAAGCTTAGCCATAGAGCCTCACATCCACATTTAGAGTTAGACAGACATTTCCTGTCCAACTTTGGGCTCAGTATTAAAACTTTCCTGCCTCAATTTTACAAATAAAACTTAGGGGCCCGGGAGATAGCATGGAGGTAAGGTGTTTGCCTTTCATGCAAAAGGTCATCAGTTCGAATCCCGGTGCCCCATATGGTCCCCCGTGGCTGCCAGGAGCAATTTCTGAGCATGGAGCCAGGAGTAACCCCTGAGCGCAACCAGGTGTGACCCAAAAACCAAAAAAAAAAAAAAAAAAAAAAAAACTTAGACAACACTTTGCCCATCAGAACACTCATAGGGTTAAATACCTTTGTTTTCGAAAGGAAAGCATCAAGTGGCACAAACATCACACATCTAGCGGTGAGTCTTTCTTCCCACTCTCAAGTTTTCTGTCAGCTTTCTGTGATGAAGATATCACCGTGTAGACCAAATAATCTCTTGTGCTTTTCCCTCCTTTGTTCCTCCCTTCTGTCAAAATGACCAATCCTCACACTTTGGTTCTCCAACATAGGGACTTTCTCTCTGTGTTTTCTGTTGATAATAACGACAACCAGTATTTGTTTAGTCTCTGCTTGGTCCTGAATGTTTGTGTCTCCCTCAAATTCATATAGTGAAACCTAACTCCCAATGCAAAGCTGTTTGTCGGTGGGGCACAGTGAGGTGATTGTGTCCTGGGAGTCTGGCCCTCATGAATGGGTTTAGTGGTCTTGTAAAAGAAACCCCAGAAAGGACACTCAGAGAAAAAAAATTCAGAAAATTCACCCTTTCCAGCCTGTAAGACAGTTTTCTTCAAACTATGGCCCGCGGGCCACATATTGTATTTGTTCCCGTTTTGTTTCTTCACATCAAAATAAGATGTATGCAATGTGCATAGGAATTTGTTCGTAATTTTTGTTTTTACTATAGTCTGGCCCTCCAATGGTCTGAGGGACAGTGAACTGGGCCCCTGTTTAAAAAGTTTGAGGACCCCTGCTGTAAAAGCACCAAGAAAAGATGGGCCTATTCCATATCTAGAAAGCCAGCTCTCACCAGAGTTGATCTGGTGATCAACTTGATCTAACACTTCCCAGCTTTGGAAAATGTGAAAAATCAATAAATGTCTGTTGTTCATAGGATACCTCACTCCAGTCTATGATATATTCATTATAAACCTAAACACCATAGAAACTCTTGGAAGTTTACGAAATATGGCTCAATGGCAGAGTTAGTCTTATCAGAAGGAAGCTTTCAAGTCCTGGTGACATCTCATGTGTCCAAGTACTATCCTGTAGAGATTCTGCTGTTTGAGAGCCCCAGAGCCACAACAAAATGTCTGTGCTCTGAGGTATGTTTCTACAAAAGTGTATGTGAGCACAACTCAAGTGTACAACCCTTTATAGGCACCACAACTAAAAAAAAAAAGTGGATTCATAACCAAGTTTAACTAAATCCTGGACATCACAGAAACAACAGAGATGAAAATGTGGGGAAAGTTGACAGCTTACTCTGGTTGAATCCTCTTCATAATCTTCTAGACAAGATGGGTATTATTTTTCCTCATTTTGTATAAAGAAATCAAAGGTCCAAGAGATGAAGGAATTTGCTGTCGCAGGGAATGTGTCAGACATAGATGCTTTGAAGGCCCTTGCTCCTTTCTACTATCTTCTGGTATATTCAGACTATTTGTTGAGTGTCTGCTTTGCATCATGCACTATTTCAGAGCTGACATATCAGAGAATTAACCAAGTTTCTGCTCTCAGAGAGCTTTCAATGTGATTTCAACAAGCATATCAAAAATAAATCTGTTCATGCATACTAACAAATAAATGATTTGTAATACCAGAAAGTGACAAGGGCTATTTTTTAAAAAATGATAGTAAAATGGGCCAGAGATAGGTTCAAGGAACTGGAGTACATGCTTTCCAGAACAGCAATTTGATCCTGGGGTAACACATTGTCCCTCTTGGACCTCCAAAAGCAGTTGTTTTAGTACTGAGCCAAAAAGGAGTCCCTGAGCACTTCAGAATATGACCTGAAACCCCAATACTATGAATAATAATAAAGAAAGGTAAGAGGCCAAATAGAAAGAGACTGGTGCATGTGAAAGAATTTCATTTAGACAGGTGAGTCCTGAAAAACATCTTTGGAAGAGAGACCTGAAGACAGTAAAGGTGATAGCCTGGTGAATATTTAGAGAAACAACATTCCAGGCAAAGAGAACCCCAAGACCAGAGATCCTGAGGAAGGTGTGTGCTTAGCAGCTTCATGGAACAATTTGTTCCTTCAAATGAACATGACTTTTATTGGTGATGATGAGGTGTGACTTAAAGAAGCCGTTCTGCAGTCCATTCATTCTCAGGGCCTCTGGGTAAGGCAGAGAGCATCCAAGAGCCTCTCCCTTCAGGGGACCACATGAGGCTTCTTGAGGGAGCCCCAGCTTTGCGCAGCATCTCACAATGTTATTCAGCCATGGAAACCTTTCCTCAAGGAGCATCTCAGGGGACTGGTGTTCCACAGAACTCTCTGGAAAAAATGCTGTACCACACCCTGCTTTTACTGGAAAGAGGAAGTTGAACTAGGAACTAGTGCTTCAGGCACTGTGAGAAGGGGGGGTAGGAGAGACAAATTACATTAGGCCAAGTCTGGCTCCATCCACCTACTGGGGGTGGGAGATTCTGCCAGCACAGTGTTTTGTCAACTAACTGAAACTACTTTGGGTCCTTATTTCCTGTCTGGACTTCTGGTGTTTTCCATGATTGAACCCTGGTCGCCTATTCCGAACTTTGCTGA
Source organism: Crocidura indochinensis (assembly GCA_004027635.1). NCBI lineage: Eukaryota > Metazoa > Chordata > Mammalia > Eulipotyphla > Soricidae > Crocidura > Crocidura indochinensis. The sequence continues at coordinate 7,359 of PVKC010042511.1, read as the reverse complement.
CCTTCCTTTAGTTCACTGGTTTGGGGAAATGGGAGTGGAGCAGAAGAGGAACCAATAGCAATCTGCCTGTGCTTTCCCTTAGGATGGGGGTTGCAAGCAAGGTTAGGGGACTTCCAGGGCCCGGAATGAGGAGTCTCCAACCTGAGGTGGAAATTACACGTAGTTTATGTCACACGTCCTGAGCTTTGGCTGCCTCTGATGCTCCTGAAGCAATTCAGCTGCAAATAGATAGGGGTGCTACGAGAGAAGAGAAGGAAGACTCCCATTTTGGCAGAAGAACTGCCAGCTGGGGATGAATACTTCAGTGGGGAAGAATTCCCAAGCCCCTCTGCAAGCTATGATGAAGTCAGGAAATGAATGGGAAGCAGCTGGAGTAGGCCAGACAGGCTAGATACCCCCAAAGAGAACAAGGGAGGGTCAGGCATGGGCCCCACACCAGGGAGCCCAGCAGAGATCAGCTGAACCTGCTTCAACAGAGGAAGCTGTGAGTGAAGAGGAGTTGAGCTCAGGGTTCTCACCACGAAGGCTTGGAACCAGGTCACATCAGAAGACTGCCAGCGAGAGTCATCTGCTGGCTTTCAACAAAAATTATAAATTCTGTGGAGGTTAATTCCAGATGTTGCATATTCCTAAGAGTCTCCATGTATAAGTGATCCAGTATAAATGCTACACGATTTCTTTCTTTTGGTTGCAAAAGATTTGACTCAGAGCTTGAGCACAGATTAGCAAATATATTCTAGATAAAATAAGAATGTTTTTCTTAGTGATGCCATCAGGCTTTTTAAAAGTCAGGGTTATGGTCTACAAACGTCGTAAGTATCAAGTACCTTATACCCCAGGATAGAATTTGTAGGCATTTCCTCATTGAGTGACATATAAAGAAAATGAAAGATAAAGAACTATTATAACTTTTATTGCGTGTTGAGAACTTACTGAGTGACAAATATTTTATATATAACACACTGGGTTTTTTGTTTTCATTTTATGGCCCGCACCCAGCAGCATTCAGTGGTTACTCCTGGCTCTGTGCTCAGAAATTACTTTTGCCATATGAAATGTGGGACCATGTGAAATGGTGAGGATTGAACTTAAGTCAACCACATGCAAAGCAAACACCCTACCCACTGTGCTATAGCTCTGAGCCCTAAATAATACACTTTTGATGTTTATAAGCTAGGTCTGTCTGCTGTGCATACTTTATAGAAGAAGAAACTGAGATTCAAAAAGATTAAATACTATGTCCAATCCCACAATTAAATGGTTGGTCTGGATGGAGATCTAAATCAAATGATCTATATTAACAACCAAAGCTCACATTCTGCCTGTGTCATCACATTGTCTATTTAAACCAAGGACTAAAGCATAAGATATTATTAAAGTCCTTCCTAGCATATCTTACCCTCCTTATGCTATATGAAATCTGGAGGGGGTGGCAGGGCTGTATCTGTCAAAGGTTAAGTAAATACGTATTTATACTGTACTTTAAGAGAATTAAAAGAAAATTCTAACTCTAAAAATTAAAATAAACAAACATACAATTAAACAAACAAACAAAGAAAAATGTGAGTATGCCATAAGTTAGATCAGACACTGACACAGGTTTGGTCTGGTTTGGCTACTCTAGGTCACCCACAATTTAATAGCTTTGGGCCCTTTCATGAAGATGCTGGATGAGGGATCCATATGAGATATTAAAATTCACAGAGTTGGGGCTGGAGCAGTGGCGCAAGCGGTAAGGCTTTTTGCCTTGCCTGTGCTAGCCTAGGACAGACTTGAGGTTCAATCCCCTGGTATCCCATATGGTCCCCCAAGTCCAGAGGGATTTCTGAGCTCAGAGCCAGGAGTAACCCCTGAGCATCACTGGGTGAGGCCAAAAACCAAAAATAAATAAATAAATAAATAAATAAATAAATAAATAAATAAAATAAAATACACAGAGTCACAATTGGTTCCTTGCCAGTCAAGTGGTACTTTTCTCATTCTTCCCTAAATCTCAAAATACTCTTTCATCCTTTCAGAAGCAAGTCAACCAACACTGAGTATCACAGGATCTCTGCCGAACCCTCATGTATCCTCACATATTTGGTCACTTAAGCGGTGTTTCTTAGCCTGTTACTGACTGTGGGCCCCTTCCCATTTGTTTTCTTCCCATATCCTCCTCCTCATCTGACTTCATCCCCTAGTTTTGTGGTGTGACTACTTAAAATATTTTCACCTGTGGCCCCATTGAATATTCTAGATCCTTGAAAATGGTTTCAATGATCACTTTATTTCTGCTCCCTACAGACTGTGTTCTTGAGAGTTAAATGTTTATTGACAGTCTTAATGAAAGGTAAACCTTTTTTTTGGTGGGGGGGTTTGGGTTTTGGGTTTTGGGTCACACCCGGCAGTGCTCAGGGGTTACTCCTGGCTCCAGGCTCAGAAATTGCTCCTGGCAGGCACGGGGGACCATATGGGGCACCGGGATTCGAACCGATGACCTTTTGCATGAAAGGCAAACGCCTTACCTCCATGCTATCTCCCGGGCCCCAAAGGTAAACTGCTTTGTAGGTAATAATCCTCCTGCCAGCCCCACTTTTATGTCTTGTAGAGCAAATGACTGGTGTCAGTTGTAGACTTATTAATTAAAAAATGGAATACTTGGGGACGGGTGGTGGCGCTGAAGGTAAGGTGCCTGCCTTACCGCGCTAGCCTTGGACGACCGCGGTTTGATCCCCCGTGCCCCATATGGTCCCCCAGGCCAGGGGCGACTTCTGAGCGCATAGCCAGGAGTAACCCCTGAGCATCACTGGGTGTGGACCAAAAACCAAAAAAAAAAAAAAAATGGAATACTTATTAAAATAAAAGCAAGTTGAACAGATAAAAAACCTTTTTGCTTTTATTTTAATAAGTATTCCATTTTTTAATTAATAAGTCTACAACTGACACCAGTCATTTGCTCTACAAGAAATAAAAGTGGGGCTGGCAGGAGAATTATTACCTACAAAGCAGTCATTGGTAACGCTTACATATTTTGATTAGTGGGACTACTTTTATTTGTTTAGGGTTTGGTTTGGTTTGGTTTTGGGGGGTCATACCTAGCAGTGCTCACAACTTACTCATGGCTCTGTGTTTGGAGATCACTCCTGGCAAGTTTCAGTGAACCATATGGGATACTGGGGATCCAACCTGCATTGGCCACATGCAAGACAAGTTCCCTATACTCTGTACTATCGCTCCAGTCCCATATATTTTGTTTTTACTTAGAAGATTGTGAAATTATACATTTTTCATCCATGTATCATTGCAATTCACAGCCAGAGCTGTATATGGTTTGAGTATTCAAACTGAATACATATTCTAAACTGAACCTCGGTGATAACTTGACAAGTCTATAATTTATATAATCCCTTAGGATTGCTTGGATAATCTCACTTTAGTTAACTAGAAGTATTTGTGTAAAACCACAAGAGACAAACATACTTTAGTTCTGTCAGAATAATCTACACACTAATCATTCATGATCCTAGTTAAGAAGAAAAAAGTATCATAAAATATTTATAATAGATTTTTTAATGATTTCCATTCCCGTAGTCTGTACAAAATTTGTTTGTGCAAACATCTACAAAATTGAAAGAGAAATTGAGGAGCAAAATTAATTCATCTACATAAAATCACCAACAAAGTTAATAGCAGTATACAGTTTGGAATCTAACTCAAATTAAGTTAAACTTTAAAGGCACTGCATAAATATCCCTTTGTAGTCGAAGACTCTTTCATTTTTAGATTCTTTGTAGCACTCTCATCATTATTCAGGGCCAATTGCAAAAATATCAGTAGAAAAAGAACAAAGTTTGACCATGTTTGTAAAATAGTGACAAATTTCCTTTCGATCTTTTCCTACTCAACAAGGTGATGCCAAGTTTTTTCCAATCTAGTTTTATGAAGTATTATCCACTCTTACTTGGCTACCATATAATTTGTTGCTGTGTTAAATGATTCATTGTTATCATTTGGACCCAATGAAACATCCATCTTGTGCACAGGTATAGTTATTTAATTGCAATATCTGAGATAGTAGAAGATCTTCCTTGTTTCCTTAGGAGTATAATTCCAGTACTAAAAAATTTATTTTTAGAGCCAGAGAAATAGTATAGGAGTTAAGGTACTTGCTTTGCACATGGCTGACCCCCCAATTCGATTCCTAAATCTACTTCTGGTTGAGGAGTGATTCCAGAACATAAAACCTGGAATAAGCCCTAAGATACATTACTCTATAGAATGTGGCCCAGTTCTGTCCCTACTACCAATACCAACACCTGCAGTACCCCCCAAAAGATACACATTTAAAGTTAAAAGAATTCCTTCAGTTATTGAACTTTTGTATGATTGCATTTGATGATGACACATGAAAATCCAAAATTTATGTCACTTATTAAAGTGACTACTATTATATGAGATGATCTTCTTTCCTAGAGGGAAAAAATACATTAGGCAGTGTGTCTTCTTGCACAAGAAATAAAAGGGTAAGTTAGGTTGTGACCATTTAAATATAAGAAAAGGGGTTTAAAGTAGTATTGTGTCACCCTATACAGAAGAATTTATTAAATGTGCAGTAATTTCTCCCATACTGTCTAATTCAGCAATTAGGGCCCTGAAGAAAAAAAAAAAAGCAAGACTTTTCCTCACCAGTTTTATCAATGGCAGAGCACAAAAGCAGATTGCTTTATTCAATTATTAAATGTTACTGTAGTAACAACAACAAAAAAATTAACAGAATAAACTAATTTAATGCTGAAACTATATACAACATGCATAAAATAAACTGCCTATGACTCAATTTATTTTGGGAAGAGGGGAAATCCTATGGATTTTTACGGCTTCAAATGATTTTTTTCAGGAAATTTTTCAACTGTCCATATCCTAACTCTACCTGATAACATAAACTCAGATCTCATACTATGGACTATTGGTTCCTTAATTCTAAAATACAGTGAACTGATGATTTCCTACGCTAGTTTCAATTTGTCGGTGCTAACCTATCGCCATGTTTCTTTATCTGTTTCCAAGATGTGGGGTTCATTTTTCTCAACCTTTCAGCTGGCTAGAAATGCTGGGCAACAGCAAAGAATTAGTTCATGACTCACCAGCTGATTAGGCTGCCCTTCACAGTGACTCTAAATGCTGTCATTGATCTCATTTTTATGGTGCTGATAAAGGTATCCTGCGCAAAGGAGTTAGTTAAATGAACCAAAATGTCATTGCTCAACAGTGGCGATGCATTAATTTGTAGGCCCATAATTGGAAAACAGGATCGGAAGTCTCAGGGGTTAGCTGGCCAGCTGGTCAACCAAATAATATGCCATTACAACAGCGAAGGGAAAATGTCATATAGCTCTTCCCTAAGTGCATCATAGGATTTATTTTGCAAATGCTTTTCTTTTCCTCTTTTGCTGGTTCATTTGCAGCTTTTGTTTGCTTTAGCTTCTGGCTAAAGCATACTTAACAATGACTGTCCTTTCTGAAAATTATCTGTACTCATTTCCTAAGGAGAGTGTCTCTGCTTAACAATATGAAGCAATATTTGTGGTCAGTTTGGAATGTAGCACAGCTAGAATATTAATGTTAGTAAATAACACAATGAAATGTAGGGTGTCTCTGATTCTATGCATTTTCTCTGATGACAACAATATCCTACGATCATATTATATTAAATAATCATAAAATCCTGAAAAATATACAGAAAGAATACAAGTTGAGATATATAAGCATACATAGAAAAACTGTGTTGAAGAAACAAAATCTATAATTATGGTTAAGGAGGTTTGACTTATACATAATATGCCACCCAGTCAGAGTTAAATCCTTAGTACCACATATGGTCCCTGAGCACATATTCAAGAGTAAGTTCTGACCATAACATAAAAATAAATAATTATTTTATAAAAATCACCCTAAAATAAATTAGAGACATAAACAGAGGTACTGGAATTAGTAGTGACGCAATTTTCTGATCACATAAAACATAAAATTAGTGAATGATATGTAAGCCACTATGATTAAAATGAAAATTATATTATTAAAATAAAATCAGAAAGCAAACATTAAAATAAAAAAATCAATAATTGGGAAAAAAACCCACAAAATTAGAAAGCACATTTGATCAAATGAATATTGAGCTCAGGTGGTTATACACACAATTTGCATGATAAGCCAGGATTTGTAAAGCCCAGAATTCAGTCCTGAGTACCTCATGTTTCCTCTACTCTATCCTAAGCACCCCCAGATACGGTCACTCCTCAGCACTACAGATACCATTACAACAAAAATTAAGACTCATTAGATATCCTATAAAAAAGATGAGTAAAAGAGCATATCTATATGATCTGTTCCCAGACCTCACGAGAAATGGGTATATATTATTGCATGGAAAACCATAAAGTTTTGAATTAAATATGACCTTTGAAAAGTGGAAAATTCCAGCTTTTCAAATCCTAAGGGTAAATGCCCCTGCCCAAAATCCTGGAGTTAAAAAAATAAATATGTATTATACACAAACCTTACATAGACTTGAGTAAAAGTATATTCAACCAAAGGGGGGAAGTCTTTTGTAACTAAAACTAAAAAGAAAGGAAGAATAAATCTAAACAAACCCTTTTTAAGAAAGAGGAGGAATGAAAACTAGGTCAAAGAAAAAATTGTGATAAGAAGGCTTCAAAAAATAACAAAAGATGCCTATAATCAACCAAGGGCTTTCCTGGTGATATCTCAGAAACATTGTTGACACCGAATCATTCTATGTTTCACACGAAAGGCCTTTATTTTTAAGGAGTAGTCTACCTGGATAAATGAAACTTGCTAAAATAAACTCTGGCCATTTAGTTGTGAAATGGTGAAGACAGTTTCACTTTCAAGAAATCATTTTTGCATGTGTTTCTAAAAATTCACAGTAGAAAATTTAAGATTCTGAGTCTTCTAAATTGGGGACATATATCAACTTTACTTTTTGAGTCTCGAGGAAGCTCTTCCAAGCACGTACCTTCAATATCAGTCAGTCCCTAGTAAAACCCTAATTCTACCTCTTAATATACACAACTAAGATGATCAAGAATGAAAGTCAACCTAAAAGTGGGTTCAAGACTATCTGAGTGCCTCAATTGCAAGGTGAGTACCATCTATAGGCCTGCCCAGATAGGCGAGAGGAAAAGACCTTTTCTACTTCTGGAGTCTTTCCTTTTTCTAAGATCAGCTTAATGATAAGATTTGCCCAACCCAAACCTACCCTACCAACCCCTCTCAAATACTTACAACACAGATGTGCTTTGGTCATTCCCAATTGAAAAGAAAATACTTATGCAAATGTAAATTTTTTTTTTTTTT
>PVKC010042510.1:0-11934 GCA_004027635.1 Crocidura indochinensis | reverse complement strand
AAAAAAAAAAAAAAAAAAACAAACCGAAGGGGTCATGATCTCCCTTGCTCCTGGTAGAGAATTGATCGTGAGTATATGCAGGTTCTACGTACATGGATTTAGCCAACTGATATATAGGTGGATTTATTCTGCCAGTGTGCCAACATGTGGGTTAGCATATAGAGTTTAAGCCTGTGTTCAAGGTCCTTTGATGTTCTAGGACAGTGATGGCTAACCTTTTTGAGCCCGCGTGCCCAAACTGCTGCACAAAACCATAGAATTTCTTCAAAAGTGCCTGCATGTCAATTAAACCTTAATAACAAGATTGTAGTATCTAAAAACTATGCGCATGCGCTGCATATCTTAATTGCAGACTTTCCCGCGTGCCAGCTGCAAGGCCTTCACGTGCCACCACTGGCACGCGTGCCATAGGTTCGCCATCGTGGTTCTAGGATAAAGAGTTAGTGCGTGTGAATATACAGTGAATTGTGAGTAGTGGTACAAACCTGAGAATGCACCATTTCTTTCATTTTTACTTTTATTTAATATAAATTTATTTTTGCTCTTTTTTGCATTTAATTTTGTTACCTATTTCCCCTAAATATTGCCTTCCCCTCATTGTTGTTGATGCTGCAATGGTGCTTATACATAGATGTCTGCTTGAAAGATATCTCATGCTCACTCGTTGTATTCTGTTGTGGCACTTGCACATATATTCTCTGAAGCTCACACATTGTGATTGTAGTGCTCATGTAGATATTTATCAGGAGTCATACTTTCTGGCTTCGGAATTTGCATATATTTATAGATGGTGTATTCCCTAGGGATTATACCTTTTGTGGTATTGATTAATAAGTACATAAATAGAACTTCTAGGATCACAACTTTGTGCATGTGGACACCAGGGATTTGAACTCATGGCATACATTTGTGAGGCGGTCATGCCATTGCAATGTTCCTCCAGACCTCTTGCTAATTTTTCTTATTACTTTCCTTTTCTGAGGGGGAAGGATTGATTCCTGAAATACTTGTGCACGTTGTACATTTCTGGCAGAGATTCATACCGTGGTATCAGGGAGACCTTATGGCCTCCAGAATCTAACCCAGGCCCCACCTCAAATAATGCTCTAGCCTTACACACTATACTATCTACCTGGTCCCTTTCTCAGACCCTTAGACCTAGTATTTTACTTTTGGATCAAATTTAGTTTTCTGAAATGATCCTCATAGTGTAACCTTTCTTTAAAACATTTTTAATGAGGAAATTTGCTGAAATTTTTTTTAGTGGCTAACCATTGAGAAATATATACTTTTGGATTATAATATCTATTAGTTCCTTGGCATCTGATAAATAAGAAAATATATTACAAAGTTATTGTTGACTAGTAAAAAAGATTGAGTAAAAACAAACAGTTCACTATTTTAAAACCAAAAAATGAAAAACCAAAATATTTTGTTAGAAAACAAATATTAAGTACAAATTCTATAGTTACATTAAATAGTACTTAGGAATCTTTCACATAAAATGACTTAAATAGTATTATTTCTAAAATATTAGGCAGATTCTACTTTTTTCAAAAATTAGGCTGGGAGGAACTTCTCTTCGTACAAGGAAGCCACCAGGAATGTGTGGGTGGATGTGCGTACTTGGGGGGATATTGGGACGGGAAGCAAGAATAAGGCAACAGAGTGCTGAAGTGTCTTACTGGAAGTCTTTCACGTGCAGAACATGTTTCTTACCCATTGTGTTATCTTCCCAGTCCTTTCTCTGTACTGCATGACCTCATACAGAATTTTATTTTGCATTTTCTTATTTTAGTATTATTTTTATGAGTATGGCTTTGATGAGCTAAGAAGAAGACCAAGACATGTATGTCCATATGCAGTTGTGTCCTTTACTTACAAAGATGATGCACAGCCTATGAAATTTGCATCTTCAGCAAGGTAAGAGTTATAAATCAGACACCAATGAGAATTGCATTCTTATATCAAGAATTACATACTCGAACTAGATTAAGCATAGTTGATGTATTAATTAAATTAATAAGAGTCCTTGATGGTGGTGGATGATGGTGGAAGGATGGTGAGGCCATTCTGGGCCAGGCGTCTGCATCCCCTTTTAAATAGCGGGCCTGCAGGTATCAGGATGACGGTGAGGAAATGATCCACAGGGAGTCAGTAGAAGTCAGGAGACATGAAGCTTTATTATAAGACTCTAACCTCCATGTGCATATGATACATGGTTTCTCAGCTAACCTTTAAGCAGCCTCCTTTAACTGCCCTGCATCCATCCATCCTGTCTCTCCTCTCTCCATCTTGAGTCCTTCTCCTGAAGCTTCTCTTTCCACACCTCCCCGAGGCCTCTCTAAGTAAGGACCACAGACCCCTGGCAGGAGTGGGTGGGCCTGGCCATCAGGTAAGCTTAGCGTTTGGCCTGGGGAGGGTTAACAAAACATCTTGCACTTCAAAGCTGGGAGGGACATCTATTTCTGTCTCTTTTTCTTGAAATTAATTAGACACATGGTGTTCGTGAAGATTATTGTGACATATACATAAACATAGAAATATATGCATATTCATAGGAATAGGAAATTTGCATTGCTGATTCAATGCAGTTTTTAAAATACAAATTTCATTTAGTAGTTTTCATATAAATGAGGACTTTTGACAAATGTTAACTCATCCTTACATTAAATTAGGTAACTATTAAGGAGCCTTATCATTGGTAGTATTTTAGAAAGATTTCTAAATGATCATTTTTTTACAAGGTTACTATATAAAAAGCAGTTGATACACCTCACCCAAGTCTCATCTATACATATATAAAAAACCTTATATATACATATATTTTGTGTGTGTGTGAGAGTTGAGTTTTTGTTTTTGCCTTCTACAGGGGCCCAAAGCCCCCTATTGAGAATGCAGTGATACTTGGCCCCTAAAATGCCAAGAATTCTCTTTCACTCTGGCAGTGTTTTTGGATCTTGATGGGCCAAATCTGTTAGCTTTGGACTACACCAGGGCTGCAAATGGTGATGCTTGGAGGACCATCTGCTGGGGTTTATAGAGATGTAGATTAAATAAAATATTTAATTATGTTATTTTTGTACTTTTAATACATCGTTAAAGTCAAATGTGATACATATTTAGAAATACTGTTTTTAAAAGCCACGTTTCATAAAATAAGCGTTTTTGAAGTTGACATCTTGTTCTATTCACTCAAGTAGTTAGAGATCCAGTTCTTTTTTTTATTTCTGAATATCCCTGGAGATAATCTGTAAATCGTAAGTCCTACAGACATTCTATTTTTATATATTGTTGCCCAGTATTTTTTTTTTGGGGGGGGGGCATACCCGTTTGATACTCAGGGATTACTCCTGGCTATTTGCTCAGAAATCGCCCCTTGCTTGAGGGGGTCCATATGGGATGCCTGGAATCAAACCGTGATCTGTCCTAGGCTAGCGCTTGCAAGGAAGACACCTTACCTCTAGTGCCACCTCTCTGGCCCCTGCCCTGTATTTTTTTGTTTGTTTGTTTTGGTTTTTGGGCCATACCCGCCGGTACTCGGGTTACTCCTGGCTATCTGCTCAGAAATAGCTCCTGGCAGGCACGGGGGACCATATGGGATGCTGGGATTCGAACCAACCATCTTAGGTCCTGGATCAGCTGCTTGCAAGGCAAATGCCGCTGTGCTATCTTTCCGGCCCCTGCCCTGTATTTTTGATCCCTATGACATATGTATTAGATTAGAGAATCTTAACAGTGATTTTTATTATTATTATTATTATTATTTATTGATATTTTTTGTTTGTTTGTTTGGGGACCATACCCAGTTGTGCACAGAGGTTCTGCCCCAGGGTGCTGGTGTATTAAAATATGGCCTTCTGCTACAGGAATGAGTTACTTTGCACATAGCTGACCTGGCTTGATACTTTAGGATCTTTGAAGAACCACTTGAAGTGACATCTTACCACAGAGCCCGGCGTAAACCCTATACACTGCTGTTTGTGGCCAAAAAAAAACCCCAAACAAACTTGGACCCTCTATCTGTGAAAAACATATTCAGCTTATTGAGCTATCTGGCCTTCAACTGTGATTTTAATTTTCTTTCTTTTTTGGGGAGGAGAAGGGGGAAATGGCAAATCCAATGGTTCTCAGGGAGTATTCCTGGCTCTGTGATGATGGGTCTCTCCTGGCAAGGCTTGGGGGACCATATGTGCCAGGAATTGAACCTGGATTGAGTGTATGCAAGGCAAGTACTCTACAACTGTTTTATCACTCCAACTCTAATAAATAAATTTTTACTCTACTACTTGAAGGATTTAATTTATCTTGTACATTATGCCATTATAAAACTAACACACTCCAGGGGAGTGCTGGGGAGATAGTACAGTGGCAGGGTTTATGCCCTGTAGCTGACCTTGGTTTGATTCCCAGTAGTCCATATAGTCCTGAGCCATTTTAGATTAAGTCTGGAGTACTTCTGAGTGTGGCCAAAACCAAAATCACACTCTGTCAATGTCCTGAATGTTTACTGTCATGTTATTGCCATTCAGTAATGTTTTTTCTTTTCTTTTAAAAATCTTGTTTGTAGATCTAATACCTTGAATGCAGATAGACATACAGGTAAGATTTTTGTTTTTATTTGCCTAAGCTTTATAAACTGAAGTAATGTAAATAAATATTAAATAAGTTAAGTGCTTTAGGTTTTTAAATAGTGAATGAGAATACAAAGTAGAAAAGTGAATGATACTCTATTATGATATAGAATCAATTTTTAGTCAATCAAATATTTATCATCCTTTGAGAAGCCTCTGCTACTACTACTAACTAGAATAATGCATTTATTAGAGTACAAAAATATCCACCAAGTTTCACAACTCAGTTTATTAAGTTATTATAATTATGAAGTTATTATTAAGTTGTTAAGTTTATCAGAGACTCTGAATTTTTTAATATGTTTTTTATTTAAGTAACATGATTATAGTTGGGTTACAGTCACAAACAGATCACCCCCCTTCACCAGTGTAACATTCCCCCCTCTTACCGTTCCGCCCCTTTCCTATCCCCTGCCTGTATTCGAGACAGGCATTCTACTACAGTTATTTGTTTTTAAGTTCAGTAAGTTGTTTCTTTTTTCTTAAAGGATAAGGGTTAAAATAATAGTAAAGGTGTGACAGTGGCAATCGCTGTTGTTTGCATAGGCCCAGAAAAATATGGGGAAAACGGAAAAAATCCTTAGCCTGATTACAAGAAGGCCTCACCCCCGAAGTTTATTGGCATAAGACTGACTCTGGGCTCCAGGCATACAAGTCTGCCCAACCCGAGTCATTCTCGGTGGTCCCGGTGAAACTTTTTCACACTTTAGCTGTTGTTGAGATGAATAAAACTTTTTTGTTTTTTAAATTTTAGTAAAGCAAGATAGTTTTTGTTTAAAATTTATTTAGAAAAATAAGAGGGGAGAGAAAGAGAAGTATGTGTTTAAGAGATAATACTTGCTTCTGGATATAAGCAAGCAGGGAAACAAACAAGCAAGATGTGTTCAAGGGAAAACATGGGTTTGAAGAATAAGCCATAGAATCAGTATTATTTTCTTTTTTCTTCATTTTTGGGTCAAAACTCCTTATCCTCAAGGGTGACTCCTGCCTCTACATTCAGGAATTACTCCTGGCGATGATCGAGGGAAGATATGGGACACCAGGAGTTGAATCTGGGTTGGCTGCATCCAAGGAAAGCTGCCTACCTGCTGTACTATATTGCTCCAGCCCCAGTATTGGTATTTTTTATCTTCAAATTTTGTTCACTAAAAGTGAACAAGGAAGAAAATCGTGGGGGAATTTATGTAATTAGTAAGATTCACTGGCTTGCTGTGGAGGAAATAAAAGGCCAATATCTGTATCGGTCATTTTCCTCAGCTTCCTGAGATGAGAACATTTAGATAAATAAATCATTCTTTGCAGCTTGATTAATTTTGTAGGGAGAAAAATACCTAAGGAACAAAAATTTTATTACTGTAACTCCTGTAAAACAATATCAAGTTTCGTAAATAGTTTTTGTCTAAATTGTAAGTATTTTCCCAATTATGTTTAGTAAACATTACACTATTGGTTTCTAAGATGCTGAATGATATCATTCTTTATATTTAGATAAATTGAACTATACCTTGTGGAAAGGACAGCTTCTAAATAAAGGAAAGCTTTTGTGTTATGTTTCTTTAAGATCAGCTACTCGTGCATTTTTGCCTATCAAACTGTAAGTATGCCATATTTTTAAAAATTAGAAATTAATAGTTACTAGGATTCTTTTTCTGTTTTTTTGGTTTTTTTTGTTTTTTGGGTCACACCCGACAGTGCTCAGGGGTTACTCCTGGCTCCATGCTCAGAAATTGCTCCTGGCAGGCACGGGGGACCATATGGGGCACTGGGATTCGAACCGATGACCTTTTGCATGAAAGGCAAACGCCTTACCTCCATGCTATCTCCCAGGCCCCAGTATTCTTTTTCTTCTGTAATTTTTTTTTATTAAATTTTGTTTGGGTGCATAAAATGTTAAATTTAACTCTTGGTTTTATCTATTTTGGATTTTGTTTTGTTTTGTTTTGGGCCCTATACCCAGTTATTCTCAGGACTTGCCTCCTGGCTTTGCACTCAGGGCTCACTCCTGGCAGACTCAAGGGACTATATGGAGTGCCAGGGAACAAATCTGGTTTGAGTGAGTGAACTGCAAGCATCTTACTGTATTTCTTCTTGAGCCTTATTTAATTTTGGGGTGTGGGGGTTTGGGCCACACCTGTTGGTACTCAGGGGTTACTCCTGCCTATGTGCTCAGAAATCGCTCCTGTTTTGGGGAACCATATGGGACGCCAGGGGATTGAACCATGGTCCATCTTAGGTCAACCATGTGCAAGGTAAACGCCCTACCGTTGCACCACAGCTCTGACCCTAAAATTTTTTTGGGGGGGTAACTTTGGACACTTGTCAAATGAGCTCTCTGCTTTTCTCTTAGGCTTTGAGGATAGGCCAAATATTCATACATGGAATAAAATCATTTGCGTTAGTGATTTTATGTTTTATTTGGGGATGTAAGATTAGAGCCATACCTTATCATGCTCAGAGCCAATTCTTACTTCTCTGTCAGGTATATTTTCCTGGCAGTGCTGGAGTGGGGGAAAGTGGCACGATTCGCAGAGGGTGGGGACATGGAGAGGACAGGACACAACCTTACAACCATATGTGATGCTAATGATAGAATTTGGACAGAATGTATGCATGATACACTTGTCTCATATACTGCCTCTTCAGCTCCTTTACTGATTTTACGTTTAAAAAATAAATTTTATTATTCTTTTCTTTTGGGTCACACCTGGCAGTGCTCAGGGGTTACTTCTGGCATCACTCCTGGCATGCTCCGGGTACTCTATGAGATGCTGGGATTGAGCCTGGGTCAGCTGCATGCTATGCAAATGCCCTACCTACTGTGCTATTGTTTCAACACCCTAATTATATTTTTTTAAACTTTTTATTTTTTTTGATTTTTCAGGCCACAGCCATTTGATGCTCAGGAGTTAGTCCTGGCTAAGCACTCAGAAATTGCCCTTAGCTTGGGGGTGGGAAACCATATGGGACGCCCGGTGATCCGACTGCAGTCCTTCCTTGGCTAGCGCTTGCAAGGCTGACACCTTACCTCTAGTGCCACCTCTCCGGCCCCATATTTTTTTATTTATCAGTTTGAATCAGATTTAAAAGATTTATGCTGGGAAGAACTTTTACATGATGGAGTAAGCTAAAATTTATATTCACTTTAGTTTTAAGTAGCATATATTGGAATACAAAGTTCTAAAATTATCTTGCTACAT
This sequence comes from Crocidura indochinensis, assembly GCA_004027635.1. NCBI lineage: Eukaryota > Metazoa > Chordata > Mammalia > Eulipotyphla > Soricidae > Crocidura > Crocidura indochinensis. The sequence goes on along the minus strand of PVKC010042510.1, from coordinate 4,103 downwards.
TACCACAGTATCTTTTTTGGATCTTGATAAATATTTAAAGATAATTTTTATTGGTAGTGGGAAATGAACACACTGGTAAATGGATGGGTGTTGGAACAATGTATGATCAGGACTCGCCTAGCAACAACTTCTTAACTCTGTTTCTCATTGTGATTTAATAAAAAAAAAAAGATAATTTTTAATAGTTCAGAATTACATTGTTTTAATAAAATATGTTTATTTTAAGTTTTGTTTTATTTAAATTTTGTTGTATGTGTGAGTTTATTGACTTTCGTGCACATAATTCCAACATCATAGTCATTACTACTTTACCCCAAGGAGTCCAATCAAAATAATAATCTTTTATCGTTTGTGATTAGTAAAGTTGGCATACAGGATTAATTTCTGGAGCAACAATGAAAAGTTTATATCACCAGGCAGTATCTACTTTTGTTTGATTTATTTTTCTACTCTTTGTTTGATTTATTTTATTTTTATTTATTTATTTATTTTGGTTTTTGATCATTCCTGGCAGTCTTCTGTGGATCATTTGGAATGCTGGGAATTGAACTCTCATCCACCGCATGTAGGGCAAATAGATGGCCTACCTGCTGTGCTATCACTCCAGCCCTATTATCTACTTTTGAATATACCTGAATATCCCATATCAAATCCTTTTAAAAGAATAAAATGAATAAATATACTTTCTGGTTTTTCATCAGTATATATGTGTGAATATTACAATAGAGTGGCAAACATGGGTTTTCAGTTTTCTTTTCAGTTCTGAGAAGTTAGATTTTGAAACTGTTATGAGTACTGATGTCTGAGACAAAAATATTGCCTTAGTTAAAAATCTTAGCAGTTAACTTTGTTTTCAATTTTCTTTTAGTCCTGAGAAGCTAGATGTTGAAGCAGTTATGAGTATTGACCAACTGAAACAAAAAATCCCTCCAGCACTATTTTATAAGGATACATATTTAGGTCCAAATGAAGGTAAGCAATTTTTTTTTTTTTTTGGTTCTTTTTGGGCCACACCCGGTGACGCTCAGGGGTTACTCCTGGCTATTTGCTCAGAAGTTGCTCCTGGCAGGCACGGGGGACCATATGGGGAACCGGGGGATCGAATCGTGGTCCGTCGTAGGTTAGCGCAGGGACCTTACCTCCAGCTCCACCGCCCGGCCCCTGAAGGTAAACAATTTTATTGAAATATATAAGAATTGCAGGTGATGTGGATCATTGATCCTTGCATGTTTGAGGCCTTGAGTCCAGTTCCTGCTACTGCCAAAAAAAGGGGGGGCAGTATTGGATATGTAAAATTTATTTGAATAGTTACTGTGTATTTTTTTCTTATTCTAGTTTTGAAGAATGGGATGTATTGCAGTCTTTATGAAGTAGTAGAAAAGACGAGGATTGGAAGTAACATGGAGAGTTTACTACAAAATCTCGAAAAGGACAAACTTGTGAGTAGAAGAGGATATTTAAATGTTTCTTCTTTAAAAAGTATGCAGATTAGGGGCCCAGGAGATAGCATGGAGGTAAGGCGTTTACCTTTCATGCAAAAGGTCATCGGTTCGAATCCCGGTGCCCCATATGGTCCCCCATGCCTGCCAGGTGCAATTTCTGAGCATGGAGCCAGGAGTCACCTCTGAGCGCTGCCGGGTGTGACCCCCCCCCCCAAAAAAAAAACCCACACAAAAAAATTATAAAAAAAAAGTATGCAGATTAGTAAATGATATATGAGTATTTGGGTTTTTATACTTATGCCACTGAAAATACCACACTCTCACTGTCTTCGTTACTTAAAAATATCTTCTGGGACCAGAGAAATAATACAAAGATCAATGATAACGTGCTTGCCTTGCTTGTGGCTGACATTCAATCCTCTGCACCACATGGTCTCCCAAGCACTGTCAACAGTGATAAGTACTTTGATGTGGCCTAAAACCAAATAAATGAAAAATAATTTACTCTGTCTGGCCTCTGGCTTTTTTGTGGGTTTTTTGGGCCCCACACATATCTGCTCAATTGCTGTTCCCAGCACAGTGCATAGTGTATATGGTGCTGGGATTGGATCCAGGATTCTTTTTTTTTTTTTTGGATCCAGAATTCTTTTTTTTTTTTTTTAACTTTTATTAGTCATTTATTTTTATTATAATTTGGCTAAAAAGGTTATAATAGTGTTTAACATTTATGGTTTTGGTATACAGAATTATTACAGCATCATAGGCCTGAGACCTTCCACTAGCCGACACTCTGTGGACTAGACTCCACCTCTTCATTCCTCTCCCCAGTTTAGTAATCTGAGTTTTGTAAACTAGGGCCAGTGCTTGTCGTTATTCTCTACTGTTTATTTCCTTGTGTTGTCTCTATACCACAAATGAATGAGGTCATTCTGTTCCATTCATGTTACCCTGAACTGCATTCTTTTTTTTTTTTCTTTTAATTTTTTTATTTTTAATTATGAGAACAAAGATGCAAAGAGAGAGGACAAGGTAAAGTTACAGTGGGAGGACGATCACTCATAAACAGAATTCACCTAAGTCCTCTTGCCAGTATGAAATTCAGGGGTTTCAAAGTAGGCGCGGCCGCGGAGCAAAGCGGAGTGGCCGAGCTTTTTGGGTATGGGACCTGGATCCAGAATTCTTATATACAAAGCTTCTACTCTAGTCTTTTAAACAATCGGCCCTGTTCTCTTTGAAAAGATTTGTTTTATTTATAAAGACCTGTATCAAATAAGCAGCCCAAATACCAGCATGCCTGGAGTTTTGGTCAGATTTATTGTCTTTTTTTCTTTTATAAATCTTTATTTAAGCACCGTAATTACAAACATGTTTGTAGCTGGGTTTCAGTTATATAAAAAAGAATACCCCTCTCCACCAGTGCAACCTTCCCACCACCAATGCCCACCATCTCCCTCCTCCCCTATCCACTACCTGTACTGCAGACAAGGCATTCTACTTCTCTCACTCACTACCATGGTCATGATAGTTATTTCTCTAACTGCACTCACCACTCTTTGTGGTAAACTTCATATCGTGGGATGGTCCTTCCCGCCCTCATCTCTATTGTCTCTGGGCATTATCACTATACTCTTACTTATTTTTGTTTTTGGGTCACACCTGGCAGTGCTCATGGGTTACTCCTGGGTCTATGCTCAGAAATTGCCCCTGGCAGGCACAGGGAACCATATGGGATGCTGGGATTTGAACCGCCGTCCTTCTGCATGAAAGGCAAAAGCCTTACCTCTATGTTATCTCTCCGGTCCCTCTTGTATTTTTTTAAATCCCACAGAAAAGTGAAAGTATTCTGTGTCTGTCTCTTTCCCTCTGACTTATTTCACTCATAGTTTCTATGTCCATCCATGTATAGGAAAATTTCATGACTTCATTTTTTTTCTGTGACTGCGTAACATTCCATTGTGCAGATGTACCATAGTGTCTTTAGCCATTCATTTGTTGAATGGTATCTGGCTTGTTTCCAGATACTGGCTATTGTAAATAGCACGGCAATGAATAAAGGTGTGCGGAAGGTATTTTTGTATAGAGTTTTTGTGTTCTTAGGGCATATCCCTAGGAGTGGTATAGCTGGATCATATGGGAGCTTAATTTCCAGTTTTTTGAGGAATCTCCATGGTGTTTTTCATAAAGACTAGACTAGATGGTATTCTCACCATCAGTGAATGAGAGTTCCTTTCTCCCCTCATCACCTCCAGCCCTGATTGTTCTTTGTGATGTGTGCCAGTCTCTGTGGCAGGTGATGGGACCTCATTGTTCTGATTTGCATCTCCCTGATGAATAACCATCAGATTATTGTCTTTTTAGAGAGCCATAGCTGAGTGATAAAGCAGGGCCATTGGTGAAGTGGCAATTGGGGCTGATGGGTGCAGCAGGTGCAGCTTTGAGATTGCTAGTTCTCAGCTGCATAGCAAGTATACCCATGATATTTCATGGCTTGATTTACATCTCTTGAGAAAAGAGAGTGGGTCTAGGGAATATGCCTAATGCAGACATGGCAACAGCATGATTACAAAATGGTTGAGTTTCAGTCATAGAATGTACACTACTCTTCACCAGTGCACGTTTCCCATCAGTTTCCCATAAGCATTTTCCTCCCCTCCCCTCCCC
>PVKC010042509.1:0-11942 GCA_004027635.1 Crocidura indochinensis | reverse complement strand
GCTATTCTCTCAGAAATCACTCCTGGCTAGGGGGACCATATCCTGTGGTTAGGAAGTATTGATTTTATAGTTTATTACACTGTTCGGTTAATAGCCTCCTAAGGACACCAATAGAACAAAATTAAAAGTCCACTAGTCTCACTCAAATGGCAGATCATCATGTCCAAGTTAACAAGATCTAAATTTATTATGAATATATATGTATCTATAAAGAGTTAGATGTGTAAATTAGGACTGATAGCAATTTGGAACTGAAAGGAAACAGAAAAATGCTTGTATTTAAAAAACCTACATTTTGCAGATGAAGAGATTTGTGACTGGTAAATTGTTCTTTTTCTTGTACCCAAGAGACTAGTTCTATATTTAAACACTACCCAGAAATAGCCTCCATTACAGACATAATTTGCTATGATTCCTTGGCTCTGCTGAGCATGATACACATTATGTAATGCTTACTTCTATTCACTGTGTCTTATCTTTTATAAGACTACAAGCCCTTGGAAGATTGCAATTTCGTTTCATTTATCTTTGTGTTCCCAGCAGTACCTGCCTCACATCTGAGACTAAATTGAGTTTTAAGTCATCTGCATGAAACTATGATTTTGCACAGAACTCAAGGAAACAGTCTTTCAGGTAGTAAGGCTTTAAAATTTTCTTCTGGTTTTGGTATCTGGTGATCTTCCTGGATTATTTATGTGCTATTTGGAGATGTAGGGTCTAATAGTTATATAGATGTTTCTCTACTTAGCTTCTTTATATGACTGTTTGCTACCCCAATACAAGACATCTAACTGGACTGAATTTGCAATTCCTCAGTTTGGACATAAATTAGAATTTTTGCCTCCTTCTCTCTTTCCCTGTACCTTTTATTGTGTTCTTCAGCCCAGCTCTCCTTTCTCCCTGCTAAGCTGGAAGTACCTCAGACAGCCTACTATTACCCTCCCTAGAAAAACTAAAGCTACTGCTAACATGGCACTGCTGTATCAAATATATTGAGCAATTTGAAAGAATGAATTTGGTCATCACTTATTCATTTAACAAATAAGTACTAAACACCAAATATAATTTGCCAGTCCAGATCACATTCTGGGTCTAGATATTAGGAAACCCTTGTGGAGATTATGTTCTAGTAAGGGATGGACGGAAACTAAAGGAATGTATATAGAGACAATATAAAATCATTGCTAAAAAGTAACACTGTAAAAGCAAATCAGGAAAGGAGAGGGACTAGAAAGTGATGTCATTGATCAACCTCACTAAAGGAAAGGGCACATCAAACTCCAGTAAGATAACATCTCAGACCTGCTGAAAGGCTAAAATCCAAAGGCAAGAGTTAACAAGAATTGGTGAGGATGTGGAGATAAGAGAGTCCTTGTGCATTTTGGTTGGAGTTTAAGTTCGGAAAGAGGATAGGGTCAAGAAAACTTCCAGTAGCTGAGAACATGCCATGCCTGACTCTGGCCCTGAGGTCTATGCCTAGCAATGTAAAACAAAAATGAAAAAGAGAAAATCATATAAAAGGTTCTCAAAAAACTAACATTAGAGCTACTATGTGATCAAGAAACTCCATGCCTAGATATTTATCTACAATTCTAAACTATTAATCCAAAATATTTATGCACCTTTATATCATTACTTCCACTTCAAAGATATGAAAAATAACTAGTACACACTGACTAAAAAAATATCACATGCAGATATTATTTAAACATTAAAGAAACAAAACAATAAAAACCCTGCCTTTTCTTGACAGCATTGATTAAACTTGAGGGCCTATGACAAGTGAAATAAATAAAAAACAAATATCAATCAATCTCATTTACCTGTGCAATTAAATACCAATTAGGTCATAAATGAGAACAGATGGAGATTGCCAGATGTGAAGTTGATAGTTGATAAAATGAGTGCAAGTGGCCAAAAAAGAAAAACTTCCGGTTGTAAAGTAAGTGTTTTATTAATGCAATGTGCTGTATGGTGCCTGGAATTAATAAGTAGTAGTTAGTTAATAATTCAGTATCTCACATTTGCAAGTTGTTAGAAGAATGTCCGTAACATCAAAATACTCAATACAAAAAGAAAAGAAAATAACAGGGTGTTATTTTGAAAGAATTAATGAGGAAAGTTCTTAACATAAAAATGCATTGGAATCATGTATACAGATCATATTAAAGGCCATTAATGACATCATTTGGAGAAAAATGCAGTTACCAAAAAAATGTAATTTTTGATGATGTCTAAGACACAGTCCTTGATAATAAGGAAGATGAAGGGTATCTATGCTGAGGAGGAACATCCAGGGATGTGGACAGGCAGAAAAGCATAGTGTTTTCAAAATCCAAACTCATTTCAAAGAGAAGGACAACCAAATGAGACCAAGATTTGGCCTTTGACATTTTCAGTGTAGAAATTAATGGTGATTAAGAAAATAGAAACCACAAACAGGAAACCTTAATAGGATTCAGTTCAAGATATAAAATGGGACTGGAAAAATAGTATGGTAGGTAAAGTATTTACCTTGTACTTAGCTGACTTGGATTTTATTCCTGGCATTCCAAATTAAAAAAAAAAAACAGGTTTGATCCCTGGCACCTCAAAAGTCACCAGAGGTCCATCAGATGTAAGTGCTGAGCAATAAATAATTTTTTAAAAAGGAAAAAGAAAAGAAAGGAAGAATAAAAGGAAGGAAGGAAGGAAGGAGGGAAGAAAGGAAGGAAGGAAGGAAGGAAGGAAGGAAGGAAGGAAGGAAGGAAGGAAGGAAGGAAGGAAGGAAGGAAGGAAGGAAAGATAGGGTAGGAAGACAGGAATAAGGTAGGGAGGAAGGGAGGGAGAGAGAGGAATGGAGAAAGGAAGGTTAGAAGGAAGGGTCTAAGGGAGGGAAGAAGGGAGGAAGGGAAAGTAGAAAGGAAGCAGAAAGAATTTTTTAAAAGAGATAATCTTCAACACAGTCCTGATTATCTGTCCATGTTTTACAGGGAAGTAAATAAAGAGAAAACTTGTTACTTCAATTAAGCAGCAGTTGGTAGTTGCTGTAATTTTTACATAAACTTGTGATTATAAAGTCAACAACATAGGACCTTGTGGATATGCATTGCAATGGATAAAACAACAGGTAGGGCATTTGCCTTGCACCTGGACATTCATTTTTAATCTCTGGCATCACATATGGTCCTGGAATGAACCCCAAGTACAAGGAGCAAGCAGATGTAGCCAGATGTAGAACCCAAACAAACATAATAGAAGTATTATTGATGCTATTTTTGTTTTATTTTTATTAATTTTTTACTCACCTCAGTCAGTAATCAATTGCTTCTTCATCTTTGTATATAATTTATTTGCTAAATTTATTCATATGTAAAGTGAAGCAATTAGATAATTTCTAACCTCTTTCTCTAGATATAAAGACCTAGAGTTAAACAATAACAGAAATTGGTGTCTTAATTAGGGTTTCAGAATAACTGAAAGTACTATTTTTGTTACAACTCTGATATCCTGGAAAACTTACTTGTTGATTTTTACCAAAACTTCTTATATCCTGTGGAAGACATTTCATTAAAATAGGTTAGATCTGGGTAGTTAGTAGAGTATGTAAAGCCTTGCATGAGTTTGTAGTAGAGAACTTTTTCAAATACCCAGCATCACATGTGTGTTCACTCTGAACACTGAGCAAAGAATTGTCCCTGAGCATCACCTTTAGTGTACTTCAAACCCCTTCTCCACCCCACTCAACCTCACCCAAAACAGTAGATGCACATTGCGTGGATAGTCTCTATTCTTATTTTTTGGGGGGAAATTTAAACCTGGGTTGTTGTAAAAAGAAAACCCTTAAAAGAAAACCAATGATAACCCATCACTCTTCCAGTTCCAGTTTCTCTACTCTAGTTTATCTTAATTTTTGCCCTCACTCAAAAATGCTATTATTGAGGCAGCATGGATGACTCAGTGGGATGGAGCACTTGCTTTGCTTCCTCCTCCCTCCCTTCCTCTCTTCCTCCCTTCCTTCCTCCCTCCCTCCCTTCTTCCCTTCCTTTCTCCCTCCCTTCCTCCCTTTTTCCTCCCTTCCTCTCTTCCTTCCTTTCTTCCTCGCTCCTTCCCTCCCTTCTTCCCTTCCTTCTTCCCTCCCTTCCTCCCTTTCTTCCTCCCTCCCTCTCTTCCTTTCTCCCACCCTCCTTCCTTCATTCCACCCTTCCTCTCTTCCTCCCTCCCTCCATTCATTCCTCCCTCTCTCTAGTCTCTTTCCTCTCTCCTCTCCCTTCCTTTCTCTTTTGTTTTTTCTTTCCTTTTCTCTCTTTTTCTTTCTCTCTTGCTCTTATATTTTTCATCAAACTAATCTTTGTAATATTAAATAGTAAATGCATCCCTATCCTAGAATAATGAAGTTCTGAGATACTGGAGGAAACTGCTCAGTTTTAAAAAGTATTTGTGTCATAGGCCATAGCCTTTTAGTAGAATGAATTTTTGGTAATATAAACAATGTTTATGAAAAAGTAAATAGATAATAAAATATATCTTGTATGCTGGAGGTATTTAGGACTTGCAGTTCTTTTAGAAGCTATCAGTCTAGTCTTCTATATCAATATTTTGCTATTCATAACAATTTCAATATTATTTAAACAGTATCCAAAAGTTCATGTTTTCAGAATATTCACTATAACATCAGTAAGGCAAGTTATATCTACCATATTATTGCTAACATATTAAGAAAGGAGGGGCTGGAGAGATAGCTTGGAGGTAGGGTATTTGCCTTACATACAGAAGAATGGTGGTTTGAATCCCAGCATCCCATATAGTCCCCTGTGCCTGCCCGGGGTGGTTTCTGAGCACAGAGCCAGGAATAAACCCTGTTTTTGTTTTTTGTGACCCAAAAACAAAACAAAAAAAGAAAAACTGTAAAGAGAAATAAAAAATATGTACTTGATTGAATTTAAATAACAAGTCACTGGAAGAGTTCATGAAATAACAGGGTCCTAATAACTACAAACGTGGACATTTGGTTCTTAAAACAGCTTTTGTAAACTGTTAAAGACACAGAAAATAAAAACTACTACAAAGGCTTAACTTTCTGTGACTAATCAGAGAAAAATGTAATGAGCATGTTAATGCATAGAAATTTCTAGGATAATTATGAATGTTAGGAAGAATCAAAAATATCATTTCAGCAGAGCAATTTTCTGTGCCGTAATTTTATGCTAGGATAAATTTGGTGATTTACTCATTACTGGTAGTGGGTTTTACAAAAATATATACCATCTAGATTCTGGTTCACTTTAGTTAAGGTTAGAATCTGCCTAAAGGGGGCTGGTGAACAGCTCTAGCTATAATTTAATTCTATTATGGTGGTTAGACTATTTTCCATTAAATCAATATCTAAACTGAGGACTTCCCTTTGTGTAATTTTTTTTCCAGATCTGATTTGATTGCTCTTTTCTTTTATGGAGAATTCAAGCATTTTCTATGTGTAATTTTTGATTTATTTTATACTGTGACTATAATGGGGAAACAGTAACGCTTATTTGATAAAGAAGTGGATTGAGATAGATGAAAAAAATTCTCCAAGTTCCTTCAAAAATACCTGTATCATATAGCAAAAATATCTTGCTATATGATAGTATATAGTATATATACTGACAGTATATAGACAGTATCTTGCTATATGTTCAATAAATATAATCTATTTAATTAGTAAAAATTTGCATTGTGTTACGATTTTTTTTTTTGGTTTTTGGGTCACACCCGGCGACGCTCAGGGGTTGCTCCTGGCTATTCGCTCAGAAGTCGCTCCTGGCAGGCACGGGGGACCATATGGGGAACCGGGGGATTAAACCGTGGTCCGTCCTAGGTTAGTGCAGGCACCTTACCTTCAGCGCCACCGCCCGGCCCCCTGTTTTATGAATTTTTGACATTAATTTCCTTAATACAAAATGGTATATAGAGAGATTACTAATTTATTTCTTAATAAGTGGTTTAAATTATTTAAAAAACAAACGAACAGTGGGGTCAAAAGATAGAATGGATATAGCATGGAGTAATTTATTTCTTAATAAGTGGTTTAAATCATTTAAAAAACAAACAAACAGTGGGGCCAAGAGATAGCATGGAGATAAGGTGTTTGCCTTTCATGCAGAAGGACAGTGGTTCGATTCCTGGCATTCCATATGGTCCCCCAGTCTGCCAGCAGTGATTTCTGAGCATAGAGCCAGGAGTAACCCCTGAGCGCTGCCGGGTGTGACCCAAAAACCTAAAAAAAAAAAAAAATAAACCCAACAAAACAGAACAGAATACTTGTGTCAGAAACCAACTTTTCTCTGAGTTCAGATCCTAGACTTGATTGACTCTATTGTCTCTTTAATGGCCAGCCTCTAAAGGACAGCAGTGACTATGAAAAAACATAAACTAGTTTAGAGCTTCCAGGTCTAATTTGGTCCTGAATGCATTTATTTCCTTAAATTGTTTATATCCTAAATGCCACTGTAAGGAAATACATTAAAATTGTAATACTGGGGCCGGGCGTTGGCGCTGAAGGTAAGGTGCCTGCCTTACCGCGCTAGCCTTGGACGGACCACGGTTCGATCCCCCGTGCCCCATATGGTCCCCAAGGCCAGGGGCGACTTCTGAGCGCATAGCCAGGAGTAACCCCTGAGTGGCACTGGGTGTGGCCCAAAAAACCAAAAAAAAAAAATTTGTAATACTAGTTCACTTACTAATTGACCTCTCTATTTGTATATGATAGTTGAATGTACATATAATTACAAATATATATATATATATCTTAGTTATATATAATCACCTCATATGCCAGTGCTGTGAGTATACAAAAATAAATACAATGAACAATTTCCTTTAATGAATAAGCAATAACCTTGCTCAGCTCTTCTTGACCCTAACTTGTTCCTCTTAATTTCTTTCTATATTCTGACAACAGATTGATCTTTAATCTACCAAATGGTATATTTAATCACAATTTTTCTTAAATAAATTAATGGCATATAGCCTTACAACTTTTTGCATAGACTAAAAATTATTTTTAGTGAATCATGTTCTCATTACTTGATTACCCCAATCTTTCCAATGTCATCTTTACTTCTCATGCATACCAATTTTTTCCAAGTGAATTATCCTAGTATTCCACATTTTCATATTTCAGGAACCAGATCATATGCTTTTAGAGTTATTACTTTACGTGATCGCTTTAATATTCATAAACACACATTTCATTTTATTGTGCTCTAACTTCTCTATTTTAATTCACTTTTTTTAATTAAAGGTTTGTGGCAACCTGCATTTAAGAAGTTTATTGGTATCATTTTTTATATTAATGGTACAACTTTGTATCTCATCCTGTGTTCTTTACAGAAAATCAGGGATCACCCCTCTTACCACTTGGTCCCTAAACTCTGCTGAAAATGACACCAGTGTAGCAAGCCAAGCATAGTCCTCAGTAGAGTAACAAAACAATAGCAACAGCAAATAGAGACCAAGGAAGAAAACTCAATGAAGAATCTATAGTCTAGGATATTATTGCTGAGAAATTCCAATAATTATTCTAGTAACTGTATTTTAGATTCCTGAAGTGTACCATCTAAAAGAGATGCAAAGAAAAGTACCCGAAATCACATAATAATCACAATGATGAAAGTCAAAGATAGGGATAGAATACTGAAAGTAGCACAATCATAAAGGGAAATTACATACAAAGAGGAATCCTTAGATTTAAAGAAGATTTGTCACAATTTTTTTGTTTTTCAGGCCACACCCCAATGCTCAGGGGTTACTCTTGGCTAAGTGCTCAGAAATTGCCCCTGACTTGGGGAGACCATATGGGACGCTGGGAGACTGAACCGCGGTTCTTCCTTGGGTAGCGCTTGCAAGGCAGACACCTTACCTCTAGAGCCACCTCACTGGCCCCCCCTTTTTTGTTTTGTTTTGGTTTTTTTTTGGGGGGGGCACACCAGGTGGAGTTCAGGCATGAACACTATGGGACCTGGGGATCGAACCTGGTTCAGACACATGTTCGGCAAATGCCCTTCCCACCGTGCTATGGCTTTGGCCTCACTAGCAACCTTTAAGGTCAGAAGGCAGTGGTGGGATATAATGACAATACTCAATAATATGAATACTTCTCCACGTATATGTCACACAGCCAGACTTTCATTCAAGTTGGAAGGAAGTATACACATCTTCAAAGATAAACAACAGCTCAGAAACTTTACAGACTCAAAAGCAATCTTAAAAGAAGAGCTTAGGGTCTACTCTAAGGCAAGGCAGACCAAAAAAAAAAAAAAAAAAACCTAAAAAACAAACAAAAAAAAAAACATCAAACTTGTACAATAAGATTACACTTAATCCCATGAAGTCATATCTATCAACATCAAAGAAATAAATGCACCAATTAAGAGACACAGAGTGCACAATGGATCAAAAATGGAATTTAACATTTTCTTACCTGTAAGATGCACATCTGAATAGTCAGAGCAAACACAGACTCAAAGCCAAAGGATGGAGGACAATAATTCAACCAAACAACTCCATTAAAAAAGACCTGGGTGACCATAATATCAAAAATACAGGCTTTAAGTTTAAAAAGGTTCTAAGTCCCGGAGAGATACCACAGCGGTGCTTACCTTGCAAGCAGTCAGTCCAGGACCAAAGGTCGTTGGTTCAAATCATGGTGTTCCATATGGTCCCCCGTGCTGCCAGGAGCTATTTCTGAGCAGACAGCCAAGAGTAACCCCTGAGCACCGCCAGGGGTGACCCAAAAACCAAAACCAAAACAGGCTTTGGGGCCTGGCAGTGGCGCTGGAGGTAAAATGCCTGCCTTGCCTGTGTAGCCTAGGACTGACCCAGTTCGATCCCCCAGTTTCCCATATGGTCCCCCAAGCCAGGAGCAACATCTGAGCGCATAGTCAGGAAGTCAGGAGTAACCCCTGAGCGTCACTGGGTGTGGCCCAAAAACCAAAAAAAAAAAAAAAAGGTTCTAAGAGACAGAGATGGACATTTCTTAATAATCAATATATGTACAACATATATGTGCCTAATGAGGAGCCAGCAAAATATTTAAAACAAAGGCTAATATAAGGCTAAAGTGCTAGCACAATGGTAGGGCATTTGCCTTGCACACGGCTGACCTGGGATGAACCCAGATTTGATGCCTTGCATCCCATACCCAAGCCTGCCAGGAGTGATTTTTGAATGCAAAGGCAACAGTAACCCCTGAGCAGCACCTGGAGTGGCTCAAAAACAAAACAAAGCAACCCTACAAAGTCTAATAGATATGAAGAAAGACATCAATCACAACATGGCCCTGTCACCCCTTGATATATCAACCAGGCTGAAACTGGACAAGAATATGCTGAATTAGAAGAAATTGAAAACAATGTGTTGGTAGATTTTATATATATTATATTACGTTATGTTATGTTATGTCATGTCATGTCATGTCATGTTATGTTATAATATTATATTATATATAACTCTCCACCCACAAGAAATTGAATACACATTCTTCTCCAATGTACATAGGATATTCTTCAAGACAGACCACATGCTGGGACACAAAACATACCTCCATAAAATCAAGGGCATACAAATTGTCTCAACTATCTTCTCAGATATAAATGCACTGAAATTAGAAGTTAATTGCAACAGACACAGAGAAATAACTTTTTTTGTATTTAGATACAATTATATTTACAGGGAAAACAAAAGCAAATAATAGGATTACATTAAATAAAAAAGCATATGCGCATGACAGAAACTATTACAAATGCACAAAGGCAGCCTGGCAATTGGGAGATTTCTACACATCTTACTCTGACAAGGGATTAATATCCAAAGAACATAAAAAGAAGTCACAAAAATAATAAAAAAGTAAGCAATCCAACAAAAAAATTAGGGGAAAGACCTAAATTAGCACTTCTCAATTAAATGTAGACCTGGCCAGAGACATTGTACAGGGCTAAGGCACTTGCCTTTCATGTAGCCAACCCATATTCAATTTCTGGCATGACTTATGGTCCCTGATCACTAGGAGTGACCTTGCTCAGGGGTTACTCCTGGCTCCATGCTCAGAAATTGCTCCTGGCCGGCACGGGGAACCATATGGGGCACCGGGATTCGAACCGATGACCTTTTGCATGAAAGGCAAATGCCTTACCTTCATGCTATCTCCCGGGCCCCAGGAGTGACCTTGAATATAAAACCAAGTGTTATTCCTAAGCACAATCAGTTATTGCCCCCAAAACCAACAATAACAAAAAAGGTATACAGATGGTCATAGGCATAACATCACTTATCATTAGAGAAAACTACATTATTACTGTAGAAAAATACTATTAGAGATAAGTACAATTAGTTATTATCTCATACCAATGATAATGATTCATTTTTTAAATACTAATTTTTATTGTGACCAAAAAGTGAATAACAAATCTTTCACATTAATATTGAAGGTACATAATGGCAATGAATAGGGCCATTCCACCACCAGAGTTGTCCTCCCTCCCTCACTTTTCCCAGCATGTGTCTCATATCTCCCTCCTTTGCCCCCTGGAGTGTAATATAACTGTTCCCCTCTGTGTATAGCTTGTTTTACATCGGGTATCAATTCTATTGTTGTTCACTTTGGGTTTGGTGTTTAAGTCTGATCTTTTTTTAATTCCCCCAATGTTCATACTACTGTTTGATCCTGGTACCGTTCATTTTTAAATTCCCCCTCAATTCCTGAGGCAGAACAAGATGATTCAAGTTGTGTGGATCTGCTGGACAAAAACAAAACAAAACAAAAAACAAAGAAAAATATAACAACAACAACAAAACTCCAACAATTTTTTAAAAAAAGATAGTAACTATCAGTTGTTGGCAATAAAGTTAGGCCTCTGTAGCTAGAGATCTTGGTATTTGCACAGGTCATAGGACAGATTCCAGGATAGAGTCTTTACAGTTCTAGAAATTTTGTTCCATCATTGTTGTAATCAGTCTTCTTTAATAAATGGTCTTGGTTTTTGCTCAAATCCTAGGCTGAAGCCTAGGATAAAGTCTTTATTATGGTTCCAGAAACTCTACTCAGTGTTGGTTGTCAAAGTCGGACCTCTGTAATTAGAGATCCTGATTTTTGTACAAATCCTGGGCTAAAGTCTAGGGTAGGGTTTTTCTTATTGGTCCCAGGATAAGTTCTGCCCAGTCATAGTTGTCAAAGTCAGTCCTCTGTAGTTAGCACTCTTGGTTTAAGCACATCAAAGGACAACATATCTTACCATTAGATAGTGTGATAGGACAACCTGCCCTTAGATCAAGTTGTTGTCATTTCCTCGTTGTCTGAATGTCATATCAGAACTGGTACAAGTTGGTGCCAGAGTGGTGTTAGGAGTTTGGTTTCTGGTGTTGTTGCAGGTGGTAGGAGTTTGATTCCTGGTGTTGTTGCAGGAAACTATATCCACTCTATATCTGGGATATGGGTCGGGTTTGGAGGAACACTGTCCACTCTCATGGAGACTGAGTTGTGTTCACATGACATATGTTCAGGGTGGGAGGTGCCCCTGTATTATAAAAATTATGAGTTCTTATTTCTAGAAGAAAAGATCTTGTTTCTGTGCATAAGGTTCCCCCCCCCTTTTTTTTTACTGTGCCTATACAAAAGCTTATGGTGTCATATTATATTGTTGGTGCATTTAGGGGTAAGAATGACAGGCTACAAAATCTCTGTGCTCAGAGAAATAACTTTAATATGTAGAAATTAAACAACTCTCTACTAAAAGTCATGTGGATTAGAGATGAAATAAAAAAAAAACTCAAAAGATTCATGAAAACAAATGAGAATGAAGATACATTATATCAGAATTTGTAGAATGTGGCAAAAGTGATATTAAGGGGAAAAATTATAGCTTTGCAACATGAGTCTACATAAATAACTTAATGGCACAGCTTATAAAATTAGAAATTGATCAACA
>PVKC010042508.1:0-11923 GCA_004027635.1 Crocidura indochinensis | reverse complement strand
TGTGCTTAGAAATCACTCCTGGTAGGCTTGAGGGACCATAGAGAATGCCAGGGATTGAACCTGGGTCGGCTGCATGCACGACAAACACCAAACCTACTATGCTATGGCTGTGATCTCCTATTTTTAAACACTTTAAGTTTTAATTTATTTTAAATTTTTAGCCACACCTCACTGTACTCAAGACTTAGTCTTGGCTCTGCACTTCCCCTGGCACTTTTTGATGATTGAGATAAATGTGCTCATGCAAAAGAAGGTGGGCTTTTAGCTCAGTGGCCTGCTTGCTCTTCAGTCAGGGCTCTTGATATCCTAATGAAAAGAGTGTTCAAACTACTGACATTTTCACCAAATATCAATAACCTTCTAAAGAATAACACTTTGAGGAAGAGTGTATTATTTAAGCCCCCTGCATTTCAGTTTCCCCTTTAGAAATAACACTATTAGCATGGTACTCACAGGACAACCATGCAAATCAAAATAATAATGCATAGAGGGAAGTGGTTCACCTGTTTCCTAATGCATAAAAAATGCTCTAGAAAAGGGTCTCTTTACTACAATTATTTTTAATTCTGCTTCCTTTCAACCTTGTTCTGTTTCTGTGTTTTGGATACTGTTGTTGCATTGACCTGAGGTTGCATACACACTTGGTTGTGAGGCTCACATGTCTCAACTGTGGCGCTTATATATGGGACAGTAGTAATGGCACAGTTTTGGTCCACATGCTTGCCAGGTGCCTCATACCTAAGCTTTGGTGTTTGCATATGCTTGGTTGTGGGATGCCTTAGGTTCCTAACTTCCTTTTGGCTATAGCATACCAGATAACACAAGGACTGTACTGGGATCAGGGAGGCAGCAAAAGGGAACCAAACTCTTGGATCACATTTTCAAAAGAGCTTCAGTTGACCACTAAGCTATGCAGGGGCCCTAGGTACTCTTTATTATTTCACAGACAGCATTATTCATACTTTTTGATTTTATGGACAGAGATGGTATGATTCCAGAAAAGCCTTGAAGAAAAAAGATGGCAAATTTCATACCTAGAGCAATATTGATTATTTCTGAATATAAGTTTATTATTAAATTTAGAATGGACTAGTAACTCTTTGATTTCCACAATAATTTAATCAGAAATTTGAGGAGTGGTGGCTGAAAAAGAGAGAAGAGAAGATGACCAAAGTGAATTTGCTCTTGTAACAAAAACACCTTCCTCCTGCCCCGGTGCAGCAATGACTCTGACCAGACTGGTTTTTCTATGAAAGGATTTAACAGGACAAAACAGGTAGGAAGAAGGTCAAGGACTTACAGCAAAGCCATTCAAAAAATCCAGCAATCATCATCAACACAGCAGCAATATCAATTGCTACCACACTAACCAACCAACCAACCAACCAACTAACCAACCAACCAACCAACCAACCAACCAAGGAACAAACCCAACTCCAGCTTGGTTTCTTATGCTTCTGGGGCAATTGCTTCTCAATTTGATAGACAAGAGTCTCCAATCGAGAAGATTCGTTGCTTTTAAAGCAGCAGACAGATGCCCTTCTTAGGATCAATCTAAATAACTCCATCCAATGTGGAGAGAGGGGCCTGGTTACCATCTGTGGTGCACAGACCATCTGGGATTGGTTCCAGTTTTCCTCTCACCCAACAAAAACTTCCTGAGACCCTAAAAAGTTTAAAGACTCCCTGAGAGGCAGGAACTGTGCTGGAATTGTACACTAATGAGTGAGTTCAATCTGAGGGGAGAAAAAGAATAAAACAGGCTTGGTGAAGTGCTAGCTTGCATTAAAAACTACAAAGTACGCAGTTTTGTTAACAATGTTCTTTGGCAATTGCAAATGGAATGTATGTCAGAGAACTCCAGTTTATAGCTGACGTCCATATAATAAAGATATCCTTGACGATTATTATTGATTTGATTACTTTTATCCTATTTAGTATCACTGTTGTCAAAGGGCAGGCTCGATCACAAATGGTTTACAAATATTTTAAAATGTAAATACGTATAAATTTCATAGCTTCATTATTTGTAAGAAGTTAAGAAGTAAATAACTGTCCAAAGGACACTATTGAGCCAGACCTTCCATCAGTCATTACTGCTACTTACTTAAGTAATGACTTACTTTAGTTATGTATTACAATCTGTATTGGTTTGATTTTGCTTGTTAACTTTCTAGTCTGCCTCTCCTGATTATATTTAGAAGCTGAAGATAGGGGCCACTACATATCCCCACTAGATACCCCAGCACATACCCAGCACAATATATCCATTTATGACTTTTGGATGATGATATTAGATAACAGATATTAGTAAACATTTATCAGTAGAATTCTACTTATTGTTATATTAATTAATTCAATGAATTAAGACATTATCCATTACTTGCCAAAGTATTGTGTCCAAGGCAAGTTTGAGATAAAATTCCACTTTCAGAAATATTTTCTGAGCAAAGGGTAAATATTTACATTATGAGTCCATAGAAACCACTCTGATGTCACAGGATTGGTCATTTTTCAGATTGAGGATCACACTCAGAATGGTTCATGGTACTTCTTGGTGATGCCTGAGAGACCCTGAAGGTTTGGGAATCAAACCGTGGGCTCCTGCATGCTAAATATGGTCACAGATCCTTTGATTATAATGCCAGGAGTCTAAGTGGCATGTTCCTAGTCCATCTGTAACTATACGACTTTTTGTTTTTTTTGTTTTGGGGCCACACCTGGCAGTGCTCAAGGGTTACTCCTGGCTCTGCACTCAAAAATCACACTTGGCATGCTTGGCAGGACCATATAGGAACCAGGTATTGAACCCAGGTCAATTGTGTGTGAGGCTAATGCCTCACCACTTGCTCTATTGCTCCAGCCCATAATGATTAAGGCTAAAATTTGCCCTGTTGAATTTTTGAAACATAATTTTATTTCCCTTTTCTTCTGTTTTTGACTTCACTTTGATGGTATAATTTATAAAGCACCCCTAATCACTGGTGGGAAAGGGCAGCAAGAAAAATAGGAAGCTCTTTTAAGGAAGATGAAGCAGGTTAGTCTTAACACATAAAGCAGAGAGATGACCAAATGTCCAAAGAGGCATAGTCATCTCACATGGCCCTAAAGTGAGAAGGAGAAAGAAAGAAGTGGTAAGGTGATGAGGACTGGATATGTGAGAAGGACATCTGGGAGCTCCTTTTAGTCAGCTGTTGTGGCTGTGACTTCCAAAGGATGAAAGTTATCCAGAGAAGGTGTTTAAAATGTTTTCCTATGGCAAGGTTTTGTTGTTGTGGTGGTGGTTTTTCCCCATTCTTGATGTGTCTGGCTGTGCTCAGGGCTTATTTCTAGCTCTCTGCTCATAGATCACTTCTGGCAGTGTTTGGGGAACCATAAAGAATCTGGGGTTAGAATTTGGGTATGACACATATATGTCCTAATAGATGTAATCATGTTCTGGATCTCGGAAAGGGGATTTTTTTAAATTATGAGAGCTTTTTCCACTTCAAGAACAGTTTTACCATTAGTCCAACTTCCAATCTGTAATGGGCACATGGCAGCCATTTCATGTGTGTGCTGGAAAAAAGTAGAGACAAAGGAGGAGTTTTTGGAATGAAAGTGGGAAGACTTAGGAGATGAATGCACATCAAGGAAGAAGATTCCTGGAGTCAGAGGATTTCAGTGCAGGCACAGACCTCTTGTGTACAATTGACCAACGCATCACTAGCTGGAGAGGGTATCTGGGCTATACTGGAGTTAATTTTTACTTGACCAACTGTCACTTTGGACAAGAGAAGAACCATGTACCTTCTACTGAGGAAGAAAGTATATAATAAATGAGAGGATATAAAGAATGAGTATCGAAGGGCATCTGAACAATGTGTTAAATATAAAGAATTCTGTGGATGTCAGACTGCTAAATGAGATGCCAGTGGTTAATTTCAAGACTGGCCACACTGAGTTTTCCCCAGTCATGGGATTCTGATTGGAATGTCAAAATATTCACACTGGAGTCAAGGAAATATCTGCTGACAAAGGAAAGATGGACCACAGAGGTATATGCCTTCTGAAATGTTTAAAATGAAAGGCAAGTGCAATCATGTTTGAAGGGCTTTTTTTTTTTTATAAGACAGAAAAACTACACTTACACTGATAGAAAAAGATAACATTCATTTTGTTTTTGTTTTTGGGCCACACCTAGTGGCACTCAGGGACTACTCCTGGCTCTGTACTCAGAAATTGCTGTTGGCAGGCACGGGAGACCATATAGGATACTGGGAATCAAACCCAGGCCCATCTTGGATTGGCCATGTGCAAGGCAAATGCTCTACCACTTTGCTCTCTCTCTCTCTGGCCCCTTACTCATTTTTAAAAAATATATTCAGCCCATGGCTCATCTGTCTCACTCAAAACCATCTCTCAGTGGACTCACCATACTGATCTAACCTCCAGATATGCTGATATTTAGGCTGACATAATCAGAGATAAAAGGACACATTATAAAAACTGCACCAGCTACAATGTTTGGAATTCCTGGATAACTTCAAGGTTTTTTTTTGTTTGTTTGTTTGTTTTGTTTTGGTTTTTGGGTCACACTGGGCAGCACTCAGGGGTTACTCCTGGCTCCACACTCAGAAATCACTCCTGGCAAGCTCAGGGGATCATATGGGACGCCAGGATTCGAACCAATGACCTTCTGCATGAAAGGCAAATGCCCTACCTCCATGCTATCTCTCCGGCCCCAACTTCAAGTTTTTTAATATTGTCATCTCACTATGAACACACCAATCTAGATTAGATACCTAAGTGTATCTGAAGCTACCTAATGTTTAGAAACAAAAGAAGTTACAGAAAGATCAACTACCAAAAAGAGCTTCTGAAATGACATAGCAACCTCATTGTGAGATACAATAACTTAAAAAAACAACAAAAAACGTATTTGTGGGGTTGAAGAGATAGTATGCAGGTAGGGCATTTGCCTTGCTTGCAGAAGGACATCGTTTGAATTCCAGTATCCCATATGGTCCCGCGAGCCTGCCAAAAGCGATTTCTGATTGTAGAGCCAGGAGTAACCGCTGAACTCAGCCAGGTGTGACCCAACTCCCCCAAAGTACTTGTTCCTGTATTCTTTATTATTTTTACCTTTTTTCTTTTTTTCATTTTTAAAATATTTTGCCCCCACCTACCTGGAAATAAATGTATTTATGATCAACTATGCAATAAATGGTTTTAAATAAATTAATATTTCTATATTTAAAAGAGTAAATTCAGCCTATTATTTTGTGACTTTCAGAACATCTCATTCCACTTAGATGAGAGAATACTCATGATGGATGGGTAGCATACTTTTCCTGTTAACGATCTGTAGGAGCATTAAGCACTACAGTACTGCCATTTTGAAAAGTAAAATTGCCAACTCAGTGGGGCTCCAGGGAAAAGAATGAAAAGGACTGTTTTAGTACTGAAAATTTTGGGGGTACATATTTTCATTGTGTGGACTGACTGTGTGAACTTCTTTCTTTTTATTCATACACATACATTGATCAAGAGAAAATTATACATACACACATATATGTATATACACACAACACACACATATATGTATATATATGAAAAATAGAATTCTGTGCATCAGAATTCTGATGCTCTGTAGAACCAAGTGCTCATATATATATATATATATGTATATACACACAACACACACATATATATGTGTGTGTGTAGAACCAAGTGCTCATATATATATGTATATATCTATATCTATCTATCTATATATATATATATAAGCACTTGGTTCTACAGAACATCAGAATTCTGATGCACAGAATTCTATTTTTCACCAGCTTCTCCCCAAAGCTAGCTCTTTTAGAGTTAATCATAACTTACAATCTTCTTTCTGTCTTTGGGGACGATCCCACTAAAATTATACAATTAAACATTTATACAATAATTGTGGGATATTTCATAAAGGTATTGTGGGATAGTTCATAAAGGTATCTTCATCAGGATTCTATCCAATGGCACTGGAGCAATAGGGAAGGGCACTTGTCTTGATTGCAGTTGACCTGGGTTCAATTTCCCCATCACTCCTATTGATTCCCTGATCACCACCAGGAATAATTTCTGGGTGTAGATCTAGAGTGATATCTGGATCACTGGGGTGGCTTCAAACCAAAAAATTAAAAAATATAAAAGAGAACTTAAATTATTCAATGACTGGAACTTTTCTGGTTGCATTCGAGGGTATCTGCATCAGGATTCCAAAATTAAATTCAAAGGTATACAGAGCTATGCAAAGCATTTTTTTTTTTTTGGTTTTTGGGCCACACCCAGTGACGCTCAGGGGTTACTCCTGGCTATGTGCTCAGAAGTCACCTCTGGCCTGGGGGACCATATGGGGCACGGGGGATCGAACCACGGTCCGTCTGAGGCTAGTGCGGTAAGGCAGGCAACTTACCTTCAGCGCCACCGCCCGGCCCCATGCAAAGCATTTTTAATTTCCAACTCTTCACAGAGTGCTTTAAGGAAAAGAAAAAAGATATCTTCTGAACCCTCTTGAAGAAAAAATGTTGTACAGTTCACTAAATAAATGAGCACATAGCTCAGTAATAAGATTTCTATAGCAGTATTTTGAGATTTCACAAAACATTTGTGAAACTCTTCTTCTAATTTTTATGAAATCAATACCCTTCTCCTAAGGTCTACTTGAATAAAGTCACATTTTATATTATTGGATGGCTAACTCTTTCAGATATTTGATCCATTATTGGAGTATATTTTTCTTAAGGTGAGGCTGAAGAACTGAGCAGGTTTGGGGAAAGGTTGGTCCTGGTATTTATAGTCACGTGTTGAGGTGTAGAGAACAAAATGTTCTGAGAAAACAGTGAGTTAAATTCTAATACAGGGTAATTTGATGACATTATAGGGAATAACTGTTTTTGCCTATAGTGTATCAGAACTACAAAGTCCCTGACTGAGGCCTCTCAGTCTGTGGAAGTTTATTAGACGGAAAGAAAATCCCACTTACATTTTTACTGAAGGACTCATTCTGTTGGCCCATTCTACAGCACAATTCAATCCTCTAAGCAAAGACAGACACCTCATGCAATGACATTCTTTCCTTGTACTATGTCTCTGGCTCCAGCTGCTCATATTTAAACTTTATCTTAATGTGGATGGCATACATATTTTGCCAAATAAGATGTTTGGAAGATTGCGTTGTGTTGATATACACAGCTCCAGTTTAATTATACTGGAGAGCAATGAGTAGCTTTGTATTCTTATTTCATTTTAGAATGTATATTATTCTAATTTTTATCCATAAATGACTTAGAGTGTTTCCAGTTTGGGGCCACAGATACTAATTAATGTAGACTAATTCATTAGAAATTAATTTTTCCCATCTGCCTTTAATTTTTTTAATCACATAAAGTTTAATTTTTAAAACAAGGATCAGTTCTCGCTGCTCTTTTTCTCTCTTTTAAAAAATTTAAAATATTTTATTTATTTCTTAATAATACATTGAAAGGAATCATAAGATAGTTACAAAGTTGCTCATGATTGAGTTTTCAGTCATACAACATACAACACCCTTTTAATTGTGGGCTACTCTAGATTTATATTGCAGCATAAGGAAATGAGCTTTTTCTCTTGTGTTTGGGTTTAATTATGTTTCTGGTATCCAAGCATTTAATTTAATAATTATTTTACTAATAGTTATCAATCCCTGAAAATTTATATTTCTTTAGATACTGTCTCTTTTTCATTCTTTCTATAACAAGAATGTTTGGGGTTGAGAGGGAGGCCACATCCAGTCATTCTCAAGGACCATTTCAAGGAGGGTTTCGGGAGCCCTACGTGGTTCTGAGATCTAGCCCAAGTTGACTATGTGCAGAGCAAACACTGTACTATCTCTCCAGTTCCACATTCTTCTTTTGAACTTTCATGTTTTTCTAATGAATGTAAAACTTTCCATCCTAACTGATCCATTTATCTATGTCTATGTTAAACACACTCTGTGACACTCAACCAATGCTCATAGGTCAAGAATTCAAGTGCAGAATAGGAATAAACTGCGTTTATTGCCTGCCATTTCTGCCATGATGCCGGCAACAGTTGAGAATGAGCAACTGGAGTGACTCAGAGGTGGAACTAGACTCGCCTTTGTTTTAGGATTCTTTAAAACATGGTAACCTCATGTCTGCTCAGGGTTCCAAGAACAAGTATTCCAGCAAGCAAAGCAGGCACTTGCATCCATTTACATAGATCTTCCTATTATTTAGCCTCAGCAATTTCATAATATGATGAGTGCCTCTTCTTGATTCAAGCAATGCCCAAAATCTGCTCCATTTCTAGTCAGAGACTTCACTTTAGAATAGAAGACTAGCCAAGAACTTTTCAAAGCTTAACACACCATTCCATGTATTTTTCATTTCACTTTCATGTTTTCTAACCATATACCTCTGTGATTTGCATTTTAAATATTTTCTTCAGTTTGTCTAGCAGCTTTTAATTCATAATCTGAGTTGAGAGTACAGTTCTCCAGAGGAAAAAAATGTTTGCTTTTTCGCCTGAAAAATTTCCTTGTCACCTTAGGACTGATAAGTCAATTTCTAGCTGATCTTTTTCCTGCAAACATTGGTCTTCAATACTTCTCTGCTTTGGTAGTTCTTTTTTTTCTTTTTCTTTTTGCTTTGGTAGTTCTAATTTAAAAGGTCCTTTTAGAGAGGCCAAGGTGTATCTCCAGCAGTGGTGTACCTATTAAAATGCATGGCTTTTGGAGACTGAGGTCCACAATATACTCAACAGCTTCAGTATCTGCTTATGGCTTAGGTTTTTCAGGTTTCTCTTTGTTTCTATCCCCAAGAACCCTATTCCCTCTAAAAAGGTCAGAAATGGGGGCCGGGTGTTGGCGCTGGAGATAAGGTGCCTGCCTTCCCTTGTGCTAACCTAGGACGGACCGCGGTTCGATCCCCCGGTTCCCCATATGGTCCCCTGTGCCTGCCAGGAGCGACTTCTGAGCAAATAGCCAGGAGTAACCCCTGAGCGTCACTGGGTGTGGCCCAAAAAACCAAAATAAATAAATAAATAAATAAATAAATAAAAGAAATAAAAAATAAAAAGGTCAGAAACACATTTGAAAGGAAGTTTATTACATTAAATCTACTTTTTCTAACTGCTTTACACAGAGAAAATTTCCAGACATATTTAACTCTCAACTTTACCATAAATCAAACACTGTCCTTTCTTCATCTTCTTTCCATGTGGTCATTACTTTCCCCTGTGGTCTTTTTTTTCTTCCCTAGTTCCTTTGACCCACATTTTTTTCAGATGGTACAAAATCCTATATACATCATTATACTTATAAAAAAAACCATGAAAGCAGATCTGATATTTTTTAAATGATCATATTTTTAAACTAAAAACAAAACAAAAATCTAATTTGGGAATATTATATTTTTTATTTTTAAGTATATAAAGTTCATAATATAATATAAGTCATGACTCTTACATCCTTTATAAACTGGAGTGTATTTAAACTCAAAAATAATTTTCTGGCATTTTAAATAAATTTTGAAGTAATTAATCTTAAGCTAATACATTATCATATAGGATGAGCATTTTCCTGTTCATTCACAAAACACTGTTTCATAGTTCTTATGTAATCCTGCTAACAAGTAGAATATAACTTCCAGCGACTTGTTTTCTGAGCTACAACCATTTAAATTCCCTCTATGAGTGCTAAGATACATCAACTGTTAGTGCTTGTTAAAGCAAAAACATAAACTGATTGGGTTAACAGCACATGTTATATTGGCAGAATAATATATCTTTAAAAATTCAAATGATTTTGTGACTTTCTAAATGATCTAGGACAGATTGCTAAGAGAGATAAATGAATGAGTGCCATTGAGATCATTTGCTCAATGTGCCATGATTTATTTATTTATTTACTCACTTAATTTAGTTTTGGAACCCTACTTGCTGGTGGTTAGGAGCTACTCCCAGCTTGCTGCTCAGTGGTGGCACTTGTTGATGCTCATTGGATCACAGGAGGTACTGTGGACTGAACTCAGATCTCTGACATGTAAAACAAGTGTTCTAACCTATTGTGTATGCTATATTTTAAAAGAAAGATTCTATTTCATTTATAGCCTTATATATTCCATACTTCATGTTCAGGGCATCTATTTAATAGCAGCTTTCTAAAATTCTGATTTATGTATATTATCCAATATTCTCCCATGCAAATGACAACCAAGCTAATGAAATTGGCAATCATGTGTGACTTCATATAATAATGCCTCATGGATGGGGGTCATAATTCAAAGGGAGAAACTCATACCTGACCTGCACAAACCAGGGCTTTGAATCCTGGCCATGGCATGCATGCATGACCTTACATGTACCTCTAGTTAGAGTCTTAGTAATCCCCGAGTACTACTGAGGAGACTTTACATTTTCCTCAAACTAAAGAATGCCTGAAATCTCCTGAGTGAACCACAACTGATTTAAAGAAACTGTGCCTCAGAGATCATAACACAATATATGAGGTAAGAATTTTAAAAGAGAATTTTTCTGGAACTCTTGTCTTAAAGATTAGATATTGGATGATTGGTAAAACAATCATAATCATAATTTATTTTTATTCAATTCAAAATCTATAGGTATCTGTTGTAGTAGACCAGATGAGCAAAGAACAAACTACTCCATCTTGAATTACCAGCCTCTTGACAGCTTAATATATATGTTAGCTACTGAGCCTAGAGATATGAACTGACACTGCATATGAAATCAACACACTGGGAGTTAAATTAACAAGTCAGATGTAGAGGAAGGTGCAAACTTGCTACTGATCAATTATGCCCCAAGCAGAGCAATCAGCTATCTTTGAAAGTAAATCTGTTGACCTGAAAGAATGAGAAACAACACTCCCAGTGATGTTACTCCTTCAATCTGACTGATAACACTAATGAAAGGTGTCAGCTGGAATGAGTCATGTAATACAAAAACACAGGGAAGGAGAAGGGAGGCCCCACCAGAAAGACTGAACTCATGGAAGAGCAGAGATGACAAGTAATGGTCAGTGGCTATAAAAATCAAGGTGGAAAGAACCAACTTTCCAATGAATCCTCCTGTGTCCACCCTCAGCCCTTCATAGAAGCACAAAGTC
Source organism: Crocidura indochinensis (assembly GCA_004027635.1). NCBI lineage: Eukaryota > Metazoa > Chordata > Mammalia > Eulipotyphla > Soricidae > Crocidura > Crocidura indochinensis. The sequence goes on along the minus strand of PVKC010042508.1, from coordinate 768 downwards.
TGCCAGATCAGAACTCTAGCTCGTTCAAAGACCAGCATTTCATATTCAATGTAGTGAGGACAACAACACATCGCTTTGCCATCTGTGGGAAAAAAACCACTTGCCTTTAAAAAGCATCTTTAACTAACAATATGTCCCATGTACCACAGAGCTGATGAGTCACTTGGGGTGAATGCCTCAGATGCTGCCCCATAGTAGGAAAGGGATGGCCTGACATCCCACCTGTTTCAGTTCCAGCAGGGGAATGACTAGGTTTAGGGGACAATTCCTCTTCCATGAGGACTTGAATACCTTGGTGATTCCAGTGCCGGGTATGGAATGAATCTGGTATAAGGATACTCAGAAATAAAGCAAAAGTTTAATAAGCTAGTGTTTTAAGAACTTGCTTTTACCTCCTTGTACAGTTTAGTTTCTTTAGCTATCAAATAAGAAAAAGGATTGGGGAAATAGCTCAATAAGTTGGAGCACATACTTTGCATATTAGAGATTGAATTTGATATTTAGCATCTCATGGTCCCCAGAATACTGTGCCTTCAAGCATCACCATATATGGCCCCAAATCAAACATAGCAAAGTACAAACAAACAAAAAGAGGATAAGTGTGCCGACTTTGCAAGTTGTACGTTTTAGTTTTAAGAATTAAATATATGTAAAATGTTAAAGTAGTGCCAAATTTATCGCATGCCTTAACTGTTAATATTGTTATAGCACATTATCTTTTATTATGTTTAATAAATTTGTTTGCTCAACTTCTATATATCATTTACT
>PVKC010042507.1:0-11941 GCA_004027635.1 Crocidura indochinensis | reverse complement strand
TTACTATTTTTTCCATTATCTGTTCGTTTGTTTTAAGTTTCTTTTCCAATCTCTCCCACTGTATGGAGTTGTCATTTATCTCATCTTCCACAGCACCAATTCTATTCTCAACTTCTTCTACTCTGGTGTTGAGATCATCCATTTTACGATTCAATTCATTTACTGAGTTTTTCAGGTCTGTTAGTTGACATGTTATTTCTGTTTGGAGTTTTGTGATTTCTGTCATCATATTTTCTTGGTTCTTATTAGTGTTCTGTTCAACTCGGTCCATGGTTTCTTTGAGTTCTTTCAGCATCTTCCATATTGCTTTTCTAAAGTCCTTATCTGAGAGATTGATTAGTTCGTTGGTCATTATCTGGTCATCAGAATTGTCATCTTCGTTCTCTATATCTGATGCTGGCCTGCGTTGTTTCCCCATTGTCACACTAGTATTGTGTGTTTTTCTATGTGTTGCGGTGGTATTCATTGGGTAAATGATGTGCGCAGCCGGACACCTCTGGTTCCGCCCTTTCCAAGTGTGTCAGTTTGCCTACAAGGGAGTGGAGTCCTCCGTGGATGAGGCCTCTCAAAGGATCAAATCTTGGGCCTAGGCACACAGCAGAGAAGACAGTCCAGAGAGAAATGCTGGGCTTCAGTGATCCAGCACAGTCCTTGGTGTGATTTTTTGTCTTCTTGTTGCGATGATGTTCTTTCCTTAGAAACAGCACATCTTATCAGTCAGCCCTCACTTTAATGAGGTGTTCCTGGGCATTTCCGCCCTAGAATGGACCTCTGGGAGAGCGAGTTTTTTTTGGAGTCGGTTTGGCCTATTCCCATGAGGTCCGGAGGACAGCAGAGGACAAATAAACACAAAGACAGGACTCACAGTTCTTCGTAGTCAGCCCCACTAGGCAGGCGTGTGTTCCCAGAAGTCCCCAGCCTGATGTCACAATCAGGAGACCTTGCTTTTGCAAAGTACTCGCTCTTGCCGGTTTTCACTTTAATGAGGTGTTCCTTGGCATTTCCGCCCTAGAATGGACCTCTGGGAGAGCGTTTGACCCACTCCCACGAGGTCCGGAGGACAGCAGAGGACAAATAAACACAAAGAAAAGACAGGACTCATAGTTCTTCCTAGTCAGCCCCACTAGGCAGGCGTGGGTTCACAGAAATTCCCAGCTTGATGTCACAATCAGGGGACCTTGCTTTTGCAAAAGTCGTCACCATTTTTTAATAAATGTATAGAGCCTTCCCAAATATATGAGTTATTAATTTCACTACAATACAACTCTGACTTTCACATTAATCATTTCTATATTTTTCTCATCTATTTACACGTAAACTAGTATATTTTTGTCATATGCATTTATGCAACTTGCCTCAATTCCTTCCAAAACAAAATATGCCTAATTAATCATACATCTGAACAAAGAATATTTTCAAATGATTATTAAAAATATAAATAGTAATAACTGCATTTGAAATTATCTTCCAATATATAACTAAATATATTATATAACTAAATATATAAATATATTATATAGTTTATATATAAACTAGTTTATATATAGTTCATATATAAACTAAATATATAAATATATATAACTAAATATAATATATAACTAAAGAATTTCAATTGTGCTCATTTACATATGCAAAAAATTCACTTATTTTCATGGTTTTTTTGACTGACTCATCCACACTTCTAGACACAATTCTGGGAATTTGTAAATGAAGTAAAAATATCATCACTTCCTGGGCTAGGAGGCAGTACAGTAGTTAGAGAACATGCCTCATGTGCATTCAATCAAGGTTCAATTTCTGTCACCATGTGTTTGCTCTACCATTTCTGGATGCAATTCTAGTTCCCTTGAACTCCACTGGGTATAGCCCCAGGAATCCCCCACCACTGTCCAGTGGCTTGGGTATCCCTGGCACAGCAGGTCCTGAACAGCACTACAGCACTGGTCTCACACACAAAACTGCCAATGATAATAGCTCTTAGGACTCTCAGACCTCCTGAAGAATCCCCACCAGCACACAAATATATAGATATATGTGATATGATATATGATATGATATATATATATATATCAGCCACTCTACTATATAACTGAAATTTAATCTATTCTTATGTAAGGAAATGCAAGTGTTAGCAAAAAAAATCAAAAGAAAAAAAAAGTTCTGTGAACTTTTCCTGTCTCTCTAATTATATATATGTATATATATGTATATATATATATATATATAAATTTGAAAGTGTCACTTATCCTCACTGCCTTTGCTATAAAGCATATTACTTAATGGATTAATAAGAAAGAGTACATACTACTATAACACATAGATTTTGAGATAAAAGTGTGTATCTATAATTTTATTTGAATCTCTTGTGTTTTGCTTTATAGACTTAAAAATCATACTCTGAAAAATAGTCATAAGTTTCCTCACTTCCAGGGTGACCAAGATGTCAAAGTCAAAACTCTGACAAACTGTATTTAAATAGCATCTTACAAAATGTTTGCAAATATCTGATGGAGAACTAGCTAACGATCAGGGAATGGTGGTTTCCCTGGATTAGAGACCAGTAACATCCTCTTTTTAATAAAGGGAAGCATAATTGCATGAAACCTCTGGTCCTTTGGACAGTGTAAGGTCAAAACCAGCATACATGTAATAATTCTATGTCATAAGTCTTCATTTGCAACCACTTTGCAATCTTGTAAAACCTTGGGTGAGCATTTCAATCACAAAGAAAGAAAAAAAGTAATTGGCTTAACATTTATACCAACTCCTCAGAGCAACAATTTGGGCTAAATATGTAAAGACTTCGTATTTGTTTTACAAAATACAAAAGACTTTAGGTCTGCTTTGTTTTGTTTTGTTTTCTTCCTGCATGTGAGGCTTCTTTGCATTTTTATCAGACATTTTAACACTTTAAGCACAAGTGGAATAAAGTAAGAACAAGGAAGTAGAACAAAACACTGTCAGTAAGATTACTTAACACACTCTGAAGACGTAGTTTTAGTTACTCTTGTGAAATTTGCAATTAGAACCTGGTAAGGGGGCATATTGCGTCTGTGTAGCTGTGTTAGGGGGAAGTATTCATGGAATGAGATCACAATCAAGTCCTGGGTGAGGGTCTTTAACCCTATTAGCCAAGAAGAGTTGATCTAAGTAAGATAAGAGAACTCATTGAGGTTGAGGTTCCCCCCCATCTCCCGCCACCACACTCACAAGAAGTGGAGGAAAGAGGAGGCATGGAGAAAGGCTACTAAGATGGAGGATTTCTCTCTCTCTCCTCTGAGTCAACAGAAGATTCTTATTTCTGGGCCACCTGCCTCTGTTGCACTGAAAACTATAGTAGAGTTGCAGTTCTTAATTAAATGTTAGACCCCAGCCCCAATCCAGTTCTCTAAGATCCCTGGAATATATCAGTGTGAATAGCTAATACATTTTCAAAATACTTTTAAATATTAATACATTTAATCTTTGTCATTTTATAAAAATGAATATATATTATATGCCCCATTTTTGCTTAGATAAGCCTGCAATTTATCATTGGTTAACTCTGAAAACACATGTTATATTGCACGGGTGTAATGTCCAGTGACCATTAGGGTTTTGGCAATTATTTCTAAAATGATGCAAAAATCTTCAAGTTCTGAAGCTACTTTTTTTCTATTATTATTGTCTCATCCTTTCTGGTCAAGTATTTTTTTGACTGTTTTCACTCATTTTAATCAGATTAGAATTTCCTTTTATCATTGATTGTTTTTTTTTGGTTTTTTTGTTTTTTTGGTTTTTTTTTTTTTTGGTTTTTGGGCCACCCCGGTGACGCTCAGGGGTTACTCCTGGCTATTCGCTCAGAAATCGCTCCTGGCAGGCACGGGGGACCATATGGGGCACCGGGGGATCGGGGGATCGTCCTAGGTTAACGCAAGCACCTTATCTCCAGCGCCACCGCCCGGTCCCCCATCGTTGATTGTAATTAAGGAGATTTTGAAGGTTTTCAAATATTTCCCTTTAATTGATTTTCATTAGTTTATAATAATATAGAATTCCTGAGAGCACTTTAACACCCTTAAATGTTTATAGGATTCACCCCATCTATTACTAAAGTTTTGTCATTAAATAAAACGCATGCACACACACACACACACACACACACACACACACACACAAAACAGCTAACTACTCTTCCTTTTAACCATTGTTTTTGTGACATTTTTAAAAGGAAAAAAGATATGATCCAGCTCTACCACTCCTAGGAATATACCCAAAAAACACAAAAATACAATACAAAAACCCCTTCCTTACACCTATATTCATTGCAGCACGATTTACCATAGCAAGACTCTGGAAACAATCTAAATGCCCTTCAACAGACGAATGGCTAAAGAAACTGTGGTATATATACACGATGGAATATTATGCAGCTGTCAGGAGAGATGAAGTCATGAAATTTTCCTATACATGGATGTACATGGAATCTACCAACTAGGAAGCCCAATTGCCAAAAATCTGAGTCACCCACTTTTTTTCACAGAGGCAGCAAAACCAAGTTTCCTTACTTCCTCTTTGATTAATGCTTTATTTGTCTCATTTAGTGTGGCCACACAATGTGGTGGAAGTGATGGACATAATGAGATACTAGTTCTGCCTGCAAAGACTGTTGGAATTTTGGGAAATTATTTTCCTAAGCCTCAACTTGTTCATCTGTCATGTAGATAATTCAGTCCTCAGGGTATTTAGGGAAGAACAGTGATAAAATGTTCCTTTACTTTTCCAAGATTTGTTTATTGGGCATTTAGTAAATATGCCAATACAGTGACTTGTGTTCTTTTGTGTGTTCCTATTATGTGACTCTTTCCATTATTGACCGATTGATCACCTTCAGCAATCACAGGTATCACTTCAGTGAGGCATCATTGATCAGCCACACAAAAACTTTTTAAGCTTCCATTTGGTTTAAGAAAGCAGCTTGAAAACAACACTTACCCATGAACTTGCACAAGTACAATGTTGTCATCCTTGAGAATGCTGACAACCCAGAAAGCTAAGGGCTTCCTGAGGACTTCAAGATAGGGATGGCTCCTTATTCATCTTTGCATCCCCAACTTTTAGCCCTTTACATAGGACACTAGCATATAGTTTTAAATCTCCACTTTAATCCTTAGAATAAGAGTTTGTATCTATTAGCACCCCCTAATCTGGTAGAGCAAGCATTTGGATTGTACCAGTCCTATATGACAAAAGGTCAGCAAGACCAAATCCACTCAGTAACATACCAATGGCTCTTAGCCAACCTCCTGAAAGCAAGTGTGGTTCATAACCTTGCCCTCAGAGATGTTCACTTGCACCTTCAGTTTGAAAAGAAAATATTCTCATTTGCATTTCTAGACTATCTAGGTCAACAAATATCTATAATAGTCAATTGTGAGCCTTAAGGAAACCAGTGAAAAGATTGTGCTATGTTTGTTGTCCAATCACCCTTCTCCATCTCAACACATATCCAATAAAGTGTCTTTCTTAGACGTCAAAAGCTTCAACTAAATAGCCTTGTTCCCCTTACTTACTTTGAAGTTATCTGGGCTCTCTCTCCTTCACACACCATACCCCAAACCCTAAGTAATTTTCAATTTGCTTTCTTCACCAGACATTTTCTCACTTCTGCCACAATTTACCACCAAGCTCAACTACCTTTATACTTATCCTTCAATTTTTACCTTCTTACTCTTTCCTCAGCGTACATATACTTATTACAAAAATTACAGATCACTTTTTGCTCATAGTTCTTAATACCTATGTTCTTTGTTAACCAACAAAAGAACACCCAACTTCCTTTCCCTTCCCACATAATCAGTCTTTCTAGCTAATTCTCATGTTCTCCATGGCAGGCCAACTAACCTTGTCAATGCAATCTTCTCATTATTACATACTATGTTGATACACACTTGCCTTTTCTCCTATAGGAAAAAAATGACCTCATGTTAGAGCCCATCAGTGCATTACAATATCCTCCTTTCTTTACAATCAAGTAAAAGAGGCCCAGAGATAATAGTAATACCAATCTGTGAGAAAGTTCTCAGGATGGGCCAGGAGAGATAGCACAGCAGCGTTTGCCTTGCAAGCAGCCGTTCCAGGACCAAAGGTGGTTGGTTCGAATCCCGGTGTCCCATATGGTCCCCCATACCTGCCAGGAGCTATTTCTGAGCAGACAGCCAGGAGTAATCCCTGAGCACCACCGAGTGTGGCCCAAAAACAAACAAGCAAAAAAAAATTCTCAAGATGACACTTCTAAATGTGTCCACTCCCCTAAGGAAAACACTCATATATCAAGGAAGAGACAGGGCACAGAGACTATGCACCAGGCCCAGCAGTCATGTCCAGACTTGATTCTGTCACATGTGCAGTTGGTTTCCTCAAAAAGGAGCCACTGACGAAAGGAAAACATTAAATTCTAAGGTCAAATTATACAGCTAGACAACAACAGATTCAATTGCAAACCTAGATTTATCTAAGTCCCCAAGTCTCACTTTCTGTATTTCACTGTTCCTTACTGCCCCCTCTACATGCAAACGCTATGCAAAATTCACATTAGTAGCTATGCTCCTCTGTGTATTTCCCATGGAAGAAAGGATAGATTACTAGAATAATAGACTAGAATGATAGTACAATGTTTAGGTCACTTTTCCTCCATACATTTGACTCACATTCAAGCCCTGACACTATAAGTCAACCAGGACCTGTGAATACAGAGCCAGAAGTAAACCCTGAGTACAGTTGGGGGTGGCCCAGAAACAAATAGTAAAAGCAAACAAAAACAACAATAAAATATATCAAGTATACTTTAGACTGGGGTGGCTTAAATGAATTTTTTCACAGCTCTCAAGACTAAACATTAAGACAATATTGCAAGAAGGGGTTGCAAGTTTGATTTAAGGTCTATCCTAACATCCCCGTTTTCTTCTTTTAAGAGACTGTCTGCAAGGTTAGTCACTATGAGAGGTACTAGGGATCATAATGTCAATATTTATTGCAAACACAGTGTCTAAAAGAAAATAAGGAAGAGTGAAAAAGAGGGGAGAAATGTGTGTCATAGATGTAGGCAGTGAGGAGGCAGGGGAAAAGAATAGATATTAAAACTTATCACAATGTCCTCAGTTGTCCAAGAGAGAAACTGGGAACACTGGTAGCAGGTTATGTGCACTAGTGAAGGGATGGGATTGGACATTATATGACTAAAACTCAGTTTTGAACAACTTTGTAGTTCTATCTCACAATGATTACATTAAAAATATTTTAAAAACTAAGACAAAAATGGTCTAGTTGACCAAATTCTGAAGAAAAAAAAAACAGAAAGAGAAAAATATTTCAGCATCTGAGTTTGGAGAGGCACTATGCAATGCTTAACAATGGTCTATAACTATGCTTTCTACTTCTCACTGCATCTCACTCTCTCCCAAGTAGCAATTCCTTTCACCAATTACAATGAAAGCCTCTTAAATACCAGATAATTAAAATAAAATTGAAGCTTCTATGAGGTCTCCAGTAAAAATGAGGGAAATCTTGATATACATTCATCAAGTTTTTATTATTATTTTCACCTTTACAATGATCACTTTTATGCATAGATTATAAGAAACATCGCTGATGTTTAGGGAAGAAAAATAAAAAACAGTGAAAGAAGAAAATGAGAAGGTGCCTAAAAGTGTAATAAATAAGTTTATATTTCTATCTGCAATACTTTTATGAAAGCCTCACAATTAAAGTTTTACTACATGAAAGATCTTTATGAAAATTATCCCAAAACTAAGCTCCCTTCCCAAGGCATCTGTTTCAACATATATGAAAAATAAAACATATTTCTCATTAACTTCAGTGTTCCTGATAAAAAGCATTAGTGAAAAATAAATATGATAGCTCTAATTACAGCACCATTTATTCATGTATAACATTTTTTAAACTGTGGATTTTTTCTTTTTCTTTTTTTTTTTTGTTTTTTGTTTTTGGGCCACACCCAGTGACGCTCAGGGGTTACTCCTGGCTATGCGCTCAGAAGTCGCTCCTGGCAAGCACGGGGGACCATATGGGAACCGGGGGATCGAACCGTGGTCCGTCCTAGGCAAGGCAGCAGGCACCTTACCTCCTGCGCCACCTCCCGGCTCCCGGATTTTTTCAAAAGGCAAATATTTTAGAATGTTCTAATCTTTTGTCAGATTTACAAAAAAAAATATTAAATGTGCAACACTATTCATTGCAACACTCAGTACAATAGCTAAGATTTGGAATCAACCTAGATGTTCAACAACAAACGAGTAGATTATGAAGATGTGGTATATATATATATATATATATATATATATATATATATATATATATATATATATATATATATACACACACAATTGATACAATCACGCATTTTGCAACAACATGGATGAAACTAGAAGAAATTATGTTAAATGAAGTAAGCAAGAAGATGAAGGATAAATACAGACTAATATCACTTATATGTGGTATTTAGAATAACTGCACAACGAAACACAATGGTCTAAATGATAGTTGTCTCAAACACCATTGGCCCCAGAGTATGTGAGGAGAAGGAAAGAAACTGAGTGGAAGAGGAGAAACAGTAAAGCTTATATTCTCTTCTATACTTCAAAAAGGCCTGCAGCAATGGATACAGCTGTTTAGATTGAGCAAGTGTCCAATCAACTGCTCTTTATAAATGTCTATAATAATATTCTAATAATTTTATCCACAAAAAAAGATGTAGAATGCATTTGGAAGCCATGGACTACTACTACAGTGCTTACTAAAAGAATTTTTATTGTCTTAATTTTAATATCTCTAAAATAACTCTTTAATATTATTGTTCACGGTAGTTCTTGGGGATATAGGTTGGGATATAGGTTGGTCACCCTAGTTTTGTATTGTAGTGCTATCTTACATTAAACTCAATAGATAGTACTCGTTAAGATGTCTTGACAAATACTCTAATTTATTCATTTTCCATTTGATTATTCCTGCTAATATGATCTATATTTATGTCCACAGATAACATTGTAATAAGCAACTGAATGCCATAGACTCTTGCTAAAGTGCTCATTCATTATGTAATTGCAATTTTTTTTTTTGGTTTTTGGGCCACACCTGATGACGCTCAGGGGTTACTCCGGGCTATGCGCTCAGAAGTCACTCCTGACTTGGGGGACCATATGGGAAACCGGGGGATCGAACCGCGTTCCGTCCTAGGCAAGCGCAGGTAAAGCAGGCACCTTACCTCCAGCGCTACCGCCCGGCCCCCAATTTATTTTCAATTCAAGCTATTTCACTATTATATCATAATGCCCATGATTTCAGTATTCTTCCAGAAAAGGAACCTGGATGATCAAGATCAATTAAATGATGCTTCATGCTGTAAACTCCTTTTACAGTGCTCATTATCATATTGCTTAGTTCTAGAAAATTCTAGAAAATTATGATTGTTTGAAAATGCTCTATGCACAATCTAACCCAGGATGCCTTTTTCAGTAAAGTTTACCCTCACTAATGATGATTTGCTTAGGAAATGGAAAACCTTTTCATCTGACTTGCCAGCTTTATAATTTTTAAGCATTCTGACCTGTTTCCCCTGAGTCAGTTTTTCAACTGCAACCTATGAATCATTTGTGTGTCTATGTTTGTGTGTGCAAGTGAGTGTGGTGGATACCTCTACATCTGTCTAATGTGGGTCTGCATTATTGACATAATATCTGTCCATGTTGTATATTGTCCTCCCCCCTGTTATATATAACGGTAGTCATAATCCCCTTCCCTTCCTATTACTTTACTATTTTTTTCTCTCCTTTCACTCTCTCATCCCTGATATGTTATTTCTCCCTATTTAACTCTTTTCCCTCAGTTCTTAACTCCTCAGGAACCAAAACGTTCTCCCACCCCAACCAGTTGCCAGTCAGCTCCCAAAGCAAAAGGACAGCCTCTCAGACAACCTCCTGCCTCAACCGAGGAAGATACTGCCACCATCACTGCTGCTGATTTGCTCTCGGTGGCCCCTTTTCTCCCACCTATCTTTGCTGTGAATTGTTGCGTGTTACCGGATTCGTGTTTGAGAATCCCCCAGCTTGAGGACATTTCCTGACCCATGACTACTGCCAGTCATTTTTCAGGCTCCACAAGACCAGGAGTTGCAAGCTGAAGCTGTGCTCCAGATTTTATCCCCACCCCAGACTATTTCAAAAGACTTAACGGGGATATGCATATTTCCTTCGTATATTTCTTTAAATGTACTTCCTTAATAGGTATAATTCTTATTATGCATTTCCTTGTATAGATGTAGTTTTCCCCATCCCGTTTTGGATTTGTTTAGTGGAAAATTCTAGTAGATAAGTTTCTCTTGGGTTCTTAGTTCATGTTAGAACCATGTGAGAATCAGGAGTAGCAAGTGGCATTATTCTTTTTGCATAGGCACATTAAAATGGGTAAATCTTACATATAGAAAGAAGTTAATGTACTATTAAAACTATTAATATACTATTAAAAAGTACATTAAAACGTGCTATTTTTCTTTTTTTTTTTATTTTTTGGGCCACACCCGTTTGATGCTCAGGGGTTACTCCTGGCTAAGCGCTCAGAAATCGCCCCTGGGGGACTATATGAGACGCTGGGGGATTGAACCACTGTCCTTCTTTGGCTAGCGCTTGCAAGGCAAACACCTTACCTCTAGCGTCACCTCACAGGCCCCAAACATACTATTTTTCCAAGTAATGTTTCTAAAAGAAAAAAGTAGATATTAAATTTTATATACCTAATACTCTTTCGATCTCATTCCTTAAAAATATCCTTTAAGTAATATCCTCAAGTTTTACCCAGAACTAAAATGAAAATGAAATTATGATATTCTTAGTCATTATCCATATCATCCACCAATTCCATGTTGGGGTGTATTCCAGGAAAACAAAAACATTAATTGGGTGGTCAGATTGGTGTCAAAATATTTTATGCCTAAAATCCAATTATCAATAACTTTAACACAGTTCTTTTGTTTAAAATTTTTTGAAATATTAGCATAAAAAGATAGCTGCAGTTCACTTTTCATTGCAGAAATATTCTTCACATTAGCCAAAACATAAAGCAAACGTAGTGTCTATCAGTGAATTATAAGTAAGTTCATTCTGATATATATGTATGTACATATAATGAAATATAATTTGTCCTTAAAAATAAGAAAGGTCTATCATCTTGACAACGTAGAAGGACCTAGAGGAGATAGGCTAAAAGGAATAAGGCAAAAGAGAAAGAGAAATGCCATGTGATCTCACATATATGTGTAACTGTACTGAACAGGTCTAAAGAGAGGCAAAAATACAAGCTTCACCCAAACACAATCATGTATGTAATCAAGGTGTCTAAATAAAATATTTAAAAAATACAAGCTTCAAGCATAAAATAAATATGCCTTGGACATGTGATATAGACATGTTATATATAGATAATAATATGTATAATAATACTTCATTGTATATTTAAAAGCTGCTAAGAGAATAGATATGAAAACTTATCACAAGAAGAAAAAAGTTATGTTTGTGTGGAATAAACTAAATCCTAAAAGAATGAATCACTTTTTAAGCACTGAGAGCAGGAGATCCTAAACATAGAATCAAACTTGAAAATGTGCTTGTCAAGGAGAAGTTTGGGAACTGAATGGGTGGGAGGGAGTAGGGGACAATGGTGTATGAAAACAGATATTGGTGCTGGACTAGCGCTGGAACATAGTATGTCTAAAATTCAATTATGACAAACTTTGTAAATCACGGAGTATTCATCAAATCTTAATTTTAAAAATGAGTCATTTTAACTTAGAATTTTAGGTTAAATTAGTGACTTGGTCTTGATACTCCAAAATGCCTTTAAAAATATGATCAAGGAGTCAGAACAGTGGTGCAAGTGGTAGGGCGTTTGC
>PVKC010042506.1:0-11912 GCA_004027635.1 Crocidura indochinensis | reverse complement strand
AAAAAAAAACCCTGCTTCAAGAAGTAAAAGAGGACACAAAGAAATGAAGACACATACTCTGCTCATAGATTGGGAGGATTAACATCATTAAAATGACAATACTCCTCAAAGCACTGAAAAGATTTAATGCAATCCCTCTAAGGATACCCATCCCATTCTTCAAAGAAATGGATCAAACACTCCTGAAATTCATTTGGAAGAACAAACACTCAGGAATAGCTGTAGCAACCCTTGTGAAAAGGAATATGGGAGGTATCACTTTCCCAAACTTTAAATTGTATTACAAAACTAATCATTAAAACAGCATGGTATTGGAATAAAGATAGACCCTCAGCTCAGTGGAATAGATTTGAGTATTCAAAGAATGCTCCCAAGACATACAATCAATTAATCTTTGATAAAGGGGCAAGAAATGGATAAATAAAGCAAGCAAAGTCTCTTCAACAAATAGTTTTGGGACAACTGGTCAGCCACTTTCAAAAAAGTGAACTCAGACCCCCAGCTAACACAATGTACAAAGGTCAAATCCAAATGGATTAAAGACCTTGATATCAGGCAGGAGACCATAAGGTATATATAACAGCATGTAGGTAAGACACTCCAAACATTGAGACTAAACACATCTTCAAGGAGGAAATAGCACTCTCCAAACAAATGGAAACAGAGATAAACAGATGGGACTATATTAAGCTGAGAAGCTTCTGCTCCCAAAAGAAAATAGTGCCAAAGATACAAAAGCCACCCACAGAATGGGAGAAACTATTCTCCCAATACCGATCAGACAAGGTAAAAATATCTAAGATATACAAGGTATTGACAGAACAAGAAAAAATATCTAACTTCATCAAAAAATGGGGAGAAGAAATGAACAACTTCTCAAAGAAGGAATACAAATGACCAAAAGACACATGAAAAAATGCTCCACATCACTAATTATCAGGGAGATGCAAATCAAAACAACTATGATGTACCATTTCATGTCACATCACAAAGAACTGGCACACATCACAAAGAACAAGAACAATCTTTGCTGGCGGGGATGTGGAGACAAAGTACTTCTCATTCACTGCTGGTGGGAAAGCTGTCTAGTCCATCATTTATGGAAAACAATATGGAGATTCCTCAAAAAACTGGAAATTAAACTCCCATATAATCCAGCTATACCACTCCTAGTGATATACCCTAGTAACACAAAAATGCAATACAAAAATCCCTTCCTCACACCTGTATTCATTGTAACACTATTTACAATAGACAGACTCTGGAAACAATCCAGATGCCCTTCAACAGATAAATGGCTAATAAATTGTAATATATGTGTATATATATTATATATGTATATATATACAATTATATATTATGCAGCCATCAGAAGAGATGAAGTCATGAAATTTTCCTAAACATGAATGGACATGGAAACCACCATGCTGAGTGAAATAAGTCAGAGGGAAAGAGGAATGGTCTCACTCATTTATGGATTTTAAGAAAAATAAAAGACATTCTTGCAATAATGTCCAGAGACAATAAAGATGAGGGTTGGAAGGGCTTGCTCACAATATGAAGCTCATCACAAGAGTGGTGAGTGCAGTTAGAGAAATAACTACACTCACAACTACCGGGACAATGTTCGGGGAGGGGGAGATGAGGGTATTGGTGGTGGGAATGTTGCACTGGTGACAGGGGGTGTTTTTTATATAACAGAAACTCAACTACAACCATTTCTTTAATCAAGGTGCTTAAATAAAAATATTAAAAAAATAAAATTAAAACAAAAAATTAGTTTGAAGAAAAAAAGGGAGAAAATATCTAGCCCCTATCAAAAAAGCAGGAAAAATAGATAAAATGAAACTTCCTTAATAAGAAATACAGATGGCCAAAGGCACATTGAAAAATACTACACATCACATATCAAATCAAAATAACAATGAGATACCATTTCACACCACAGAGACTGGAACACATCAAAAAGAACAAGAACAATCTGTGCTGGCATGAATGTAGCAGAAAGGGACTCTTGTGACAGGAAGGTATGTCAATTGCTCCAGCCTTTTGGGAAAACAATATGGACATTATTCAAAAAACTACAAAGTGTGCTCCCATATAACTCAGCAACTCTGCTTCTGGGAATATAACCTAGAAGCCCCAAAATGCAATGTAGCAGAACCCTCTGCACTCCTGTGTTGTGTTCAATGTAGTACTAATCACAATTGCCAGAAAATGGAAACAGCCACAGTTACTAAGAACAGATGAGCAGATAAAATTGATTATACATCTACACAGTTAAATATTATGGAGCTGTTTCAAAAATGAAGTCAATAAATTTGTTTATACATGGATGTATATGAAGAATATTATGCTGGGTGAACTGAGTCAAAGGGAGAGGTATAGATTTCGAACGATTGCACCTACTTGAGGGGTATAAAAAATAGCATGGTGATAATACCAAAGACAGTAAAGATAGGGCCAGTATGAACAGGCCATAGTAGAAATTTTGCAGCAATAAGGGGAGGGGAGTGCAGTTAGGGCAAGGAAAAGACCACTGTGACAATGATAGTTCAAAATGGTTACTCTGGACAAGAATTGAGTGCTAAAAGTAGATTGTGATATGCAATATTGCAAAGTAGGTTGTAATATGCAATATTACAAAGAGAGGTGCCTAAAAAGTAAAAAGAAAGGGAGAAGAAAAATGTCTGCCCAGAGGAAGGCAGGGAAAGGAAAAATTGGATGAAGGGCAGGAAGGAAACTAGGGGCATTGACAGCAGGAAATGTGCACTGGTAAAGATGGGAGCCGGACACTGTGTGAATAAATTTGTAACTGTATATCTCATGGTGACTCAATTAAAATAAGAATGTTCATTGTAGCTTTTTTTAAACAAACACAATTTATTTATTTATTAGTTTTAGGGGCCACACTTGGCAGCACCCAGATTACTCCTGGCAGGCTTGGGAGACCATACGGGATACTGGGATCTGGGTCGGCCCTATGCACGACAAATGCCTTACCATAGTGCTCTCTCTCTGGCCCCTCCTTGTAGCTTTTTAAGAAATTGAAAAAGAGGAAATTGTTATTAGAAATATTTATATAGGCAAAACAAGCTCCTCTTTCACCCTAGATAAGTGTGTCCTGAGGAGTACAAATGCACAATGAGCCCCACCACAACACACAAAAATACCACCACACTGCAAAGGTCACAATAGAAAAGCAACACAGAACCCCACTATGCTTAATGCATGAAGATACTTCTGAAAACTCAAATTCTATCAGCCACCTGGTATAGACTCTCTGATAAGGACTTTAAATAAAGAGGAAATGTTGAGGATGTTCAAAGAACTTGAATAAACCATGGAAAAGACAGCCAATAAGACTTAAGAGAATATGCATGTAGATGTGAGAAAACTTTAAAAAATGAGAACTAAAAATCTTGGTAGATACAATGATAAACTCACTCGAAGGCCTCACCAGAAGAGTAACAGCTACTGAGGACAGAATCAGTGAGTTTGAAGATGAGGAACATAACACCTCCACACAATACAAGAGAGAATTAAAGTGAATAAACAGAATCTGGAAAATAAGCAAACAGATAATAACAAAAATTGGAATAAATAAAACACAGAAATAGAAATTGGGAGAAATTTAACAGAAACAACAAAAATTATTAGATTTACAGAGAGCCAAGAACAAAACCTTTATGAATAAACAACAATCAAAGACATCAATACAAAGTTCCCAGACTAAATACACATTCCAGATGCATGAAGAATATTAGATTAAAAAAATCAATGTACCCCAAAGCACATCTTAGTCATAGTAATGAAAAGCATAGGTAGAGATAAAACATTGAAAGCAGCAAAATCAAAAGGGGAAATTCCATTCAAAGAAGCATCCTTAAGATTTACACATCTTGGGGCCCGGGAGATAGCATGGAGGTAAGGCGTTTGCCTTTCATGCAAAAGGTCATCGGTTCGAATCCCGGTGCCCCATATGGTCCCCTGTGCCAGCCAGGAGCAATTTCTGAGCATGGAGCCAGGAGTAACCCCTGAGCACTGCCGGGTGTGACCCAAAAACCACAAAAAAAAAAAAAAAAAAAAGAAAAAAAAAAGAAAAAAAAGAATTCTTCACTCAACCAGACAGTTAAGGGAGAATACACAGCTTCAAGTATAAACAAAAGATCAGGAACTTCACAGACTCAAAATCAACCTTAAAAGAACTGACAGGTCTACTTTAAGGAAAACATACCTAACAAACATATCAATCATCTACAAAAAGATGGCACAAAATTGGGCTGGAGTGATGATGCAGAGCACTAGCCTAGGAGGGATAGAGGTTCAATCCCGTGGCATCCCATATGGTCCCTCAACCCAGGAGTGATTTCTGAGCACATTACTCAACCCCTGAGTGTCGCCGGGTGTGCCCCCCCCAAAATAAAAAGATGGCACAAAATGTCATGATCATCATCTCTCTCAACATCATCAAACTAAACATACAAATTAAGAGACACGGGGGGCAGAATTCAGAATTCAGAAACTGAATTCAAATGTTGAAGCTTGCAAGAAACACATTTAAGTAGTCAGAGCAAATACACTGGAAGTCAAAGTCAAAACAGTCTGTGGTGGTCATACTAATATCAAGTGGCATAGATTTTAAGCTTTAAAAGGTTATAAGAAACAGAGGATCATTTCTTTTTTTTGTTTTTGGTTTTTTTTTTGGGGGGGGGTCACACCCGGCAGTGCTCAGGGGTTACTCCTGGCTCCATGCTCAGAAATTGCTCCTGGCAGGCACGGGGGACCATATGGGGCACCGGGATTCTAACTGATGACCTTTTGCATGAAAGGCAAACGTCTTACCTCCATGCTATCTCCCAGGCCCCAGAGGATCATTTCTTAATAGTCAAGGGATATATACATCAGGAAGAAATCACTCTCCTAAATATATATGCACCTGCAAAATACTTAAAACAACTGCTAATATTGTTGAAGAAAGACAACAATAACAACACAATAGTAGTTGGAGAATTCAATATCTCTGTCACTTCTTGATAGATCAACCAGTTTAAAACTCAACAAGGATACATTGGTATTGAAGGAAGAAATGGAAGAGAGGGGCTTAGTGTATATATAGAGACGAGTGACTTTTCATTACCAGAAAGCTGAATATTCTTCTCCAATGAACATTAAATATTCTTCAAAATAGAAGAAGGCTGGGTAATAAAATATGCATTCATAATATAAAGAGAATAGAAATAGTATCAACTGTATTTTCAGTCCATGATGCACACAAAACAGAAGTGAATTATAAACAGACATGGAAAAATAATTTTAACACCTGGGAATTAAATAACTCGCTATAGAACAATTAGTGGGTTAGAGATTAAATCAAAGATGAAATCAAAATATTCCCAGAAATAAATAAAAATGAAGACATAAATTATCAGAATTTATGGGATATAGTATAGCTTTGCAAGCATTCATCATCAGGGAAGAAAGGGCCTGCATATATAATTTAATGGTATAGCTTAAGAAATTGGAAATTACCAGGGCTGGAGATATAGCATGGAGATAGGGCATTTGCTTTACATGCAGAAGAATGGTGGTTCGAATTCTGGCATCCCGTATGGTCCCCTGAGGCTTCCAGGAGCGATTTCTGAGAGGAGAGCCACGAGTAACCCCTGAGTGCTGCCAGTTGTGACCCCTCCCCCCCAAAAAAAGAAATTAGAAAATTACCAACAAAATGAACCAAAGACAGGCAGGCTTAAGAAAATAATAACAGTTAAAACAAATTAATGAACTGAACACCATATCAATAAAAGAAAAAAAACACGATTCATATTATTATATCAATAGATACAGAGAAAACAATTGACAAGGTTCAGTATCAATTCTTGATAAAAAAAAATACTCTCAGCAAGATGGGAATTGAAGAAACTTTCTTCAGTATAGTCAAAGCCATTTACCACAAGCCCACTGCAAACACAATGGGAAAAACCTAAAAAGCCTTTTCCTCTAAGATCTGGCACAAGACAAATTGCCTCTTCTTGCCACTTCAATTCAATGGAAGTACTCGCCATAGAAATTGGTCAAGAAAAAGATATCAAGGGCATTAAGATAGGAAAGAAAGAAGTCAAGCTCTGATTGTTTACAGATGACATGAAACTATATTTAGAAAATCCTTGGAGCAGGAGAGATAGCACAGCAGAGGGCATTTGCCTTGCTTGTGGCTGACCCAAGACAGACCTGGGCTCAATCCCTGGCTTCTCATATGGCCCTCTGCATTGCCAGGAGCGATTTCTGACCTCAAAGCCAGGATTAATCCTTGAGCACTGCTGGGAGTGCCCCCCAAAAAAGAAAGAAAATTCTAAAGACTACAAAAAAGCTTCTAGAAATGATATATTTGCGATTAAAGCAGCAGCCTACAATATTAATACAGAAAAAATTCATGGCTTTTCTATACACAAATAATAAAAGAGAATAGGTATTTAACAAACAACCCTATTCACAAGTGTGCTTCAGAAAGTAAGTACATTGGAGTCAACTTAACTAAAGAGGTGAAAGACAAAGTACTATGAAAACGACAAAACACTGCTTCAAGAAATAAAAGAGAACTAAAGGAAATAGAAACTCACATCCTGCTCATGAACTAGTAAGATTAACACCATTAATATAGTAATACTTCCCAAAATATTGTACATATTTAATGCAATCTCTATAAGAATACCCATGATATTTTTTAATAAAATAGATCAAATACTCCTGAAATTTACATATAACAATAACCTCCAAAAGTAGCTAATGCAGTCCTAGGGAACAAAGAATATATGAAGCATCACATTCCTCAGTTTCAAACTGCAGCAGCCATTAAAACAGCAAGGTACTGGGATAAATACAGACCCTAAGATAAATGGAACAGACTTGAATATCCCAAGAGTGACCCTTAGTTCATGAGCATTTAATCTTTGCTAAAGGGGCAAGAAATAGAAGTGGAGCAAAGAAAACCTCTTCACCAAGTGATGTTGGGGGAAATGGTCAGTTATAGAAAAGGGGATTTCAGACCTTTCTTTATGCTATGCACTATTAGGCCTGAAACTATAAGGTACTGAGAAGAAAACATAGGCAGAGCACTTCATGACACTGAAGCTAAAGGCATTTTCAAGGATAAAACAACACTGGCCAAACAAGTGGGAGCAAAATAAAATGTGACTACATTAAATTAAGAAGCTTCTGCACCTCAAAGACATGATGACTAGGATACAAAGACTGTCTACAGAATGAGAGAAACTATTCACTCAATACCATCTGCTCTGAGGTTAATATTTAAGATATATTAAAGAACTTAATAAGAAAAAAATCAATGGGGCCGGAGCAATAAAACAGCCTTGCACATGGCTGACCCAGATGCGCCCAGGTTCAATCCCTGGCATCTCATATGGTTCCCCAAGCCTGTCAGGAGTGCAGAGCCAGGAGTAACCCCTGAGTGATGCTGGGTATGGCCCCCCAAATAAAACTAAAACATTTTATACATAAATAATAAATTTTTAAAATCAAACCATTAAAAATGGGGAGAAGAAATGAACAATTTCTCAAAGAAGAAATACAGATGGCCAAAATGCACCATGAAAAATGATCCACATCATTAATCATCAGGGAGCTGCAAATCAAAACAATAATGAGATATCATTCCATACCACAGAGACTGGCATACATCAAACAAAACAAGACAGAACAAAACAAAACAAAAAATAACCAAGAACAAGAGTACAAGAGTACTGGTACAGATGTGGGGAGATATGAATTCTCATTCACTGCTGGTGGGAATGTTAACTGGTAAAGCCTTTGTGGAAAACAATGTGGATATTCTTTAACATACAAGGAACTCTGCTTCTATGTGATTCTTCAATATCTCTGTCTTGGAGATCCATCCCCCCAAAAGGGGCCTGTCACTTTAGAACAAAGGGTCCTCTCAATTAGAAACTCCAGTGTCAAACAGAGAAGCAGTTGCCATGGGTATGTAAGACCTCTTGCTGAAATACTATGGTGGTGGAAAGTTATTGCTTGGAATGAGATTGGTGGTTATATTGAAGGCTGGATGAACTTTCAGCATTGCTGTAAGATCCTGACCCCCCTACCTACCTGTTTTGTCCTATTAAACCGTGTACAGAAAAACCTCTGTTTGACTGGAGTGGTTCCTGAGCAACAACAGGAGGAAAGCATATTTGATAAACCATTCCTTGGGATATGCCCTAGGAGTCCCCCTACCCATGCAGAAAAGATGTAGAAAATCTCTCTGCATTCCTGTGTTCCTTGCAGCACTATTCACAATAGGCAGTATCTGGAAACAACCCAAGAGAACAGATAAGTGGATAAAGAAACTGTGGTACATTTATACAATGTAATACTACACAACTGTTAGGAAAAATGAAGTCATGAAATTTGCTTATATATAGATGGACATGGGAAGTATTATGAGCAAAATGAGTCCGAGGGAAAGGGATTGACATAGAATAATTGCATTCCTTTGTGGGATGTAAGATAATCATAGTATAGTAATAATATTCAGAGATAAAAGAAATGAGAGTCAGGAGGACCAGTTCTTGATAGGAAGCTTGCCACAATAGAGAGGAGTGCAGGTAGGGGAGAGAAGAGACCACTATGACAATGATAGTTGGAACTGATGACTCTGGACAAGAACTGGGTACTGAAAGGATATAAAGTAAATGTAATACCTCTTCAGTAACAGTATTGAAAACACAGTTTGTGTTTAGAAATGTGCACTCATAAATGGTGTTTTACATTGTATGTCTAAAACTCAATCATGAACAACTTTGTAACTGTGTGGGGAAAAAGCCGAATTCCATTATGAACAATGTGTAACCACTGTCTTTAAATAAAGTAATTAATAAAAAAAAGAATTTGGATAAATAAAATATCACATGCTTGAATATGATGTAATAGTTAAGATAAATAAACATGATATACCCTTTTTATCATCATAGACAAATTTAAAAATAATATAGAATTTGACCTGCAACTTCTAGAACATGCATAATATAATGGAAGTTCCCTTCACCAAGCACAGAAAGTCAGAGATTTGGTAGGACAACAAGGTTGTTTTTATTTATAACTCTAGATCAGGCAGGCATTCGCAGTTAGACAGTTGGTCCAGAGAATCAGGGGTTCCAAGAACACTTATATAGAGCATCTATGGGGCATGTGACTTTTTATTTAGCATGAGACTATCATTGGCATTGAGTACAATAAATGACATTGTTGTTATATCATGATACCATGTACAGAAACAGCTCTGTTATCCTCGGTGATAGTATAGCTGGGATATCATAAGGTAAGGGATTACAATCATGGTTACATCAAGGAGTTGAGCAAGCTTTATTTCCCTGAACTCAGGGGGTCTTGTGATTTTGCAATTAACAAACTGCATGTACCATACTTTTATCTCATTATGCCAAAGTAAATGTAATTTAGTCTGAATTTAAATAAATACACCAAGGAATAAGGTATTGGAAATAAAGAAATGGAGACAGCTCCTTTTGAATTTTTCTTTTTAATGGACACCCCAAAGTTGGTTTGCTTGCAGATAGGATGGCCCAGCAGAGATTTACAAAGAGCTATCTCCTTGAGAAGCAGAGCCTGAAGAATTTAAATGGACCCTGAGCTTAACCGATTAGTTTGATATTTTGGCAGAGATGAAGTAGAAACCAATTGCTTAGTGCACTGGATAGATAATAAGATGTGGTTCCCTGAGCTCCCCAGGACTGATCCCTGAGTGCAGAGTCAGGAGTAAGCCCTGTGCAGTTGTGGTTCCCCCTCCCCCAAATCAGTTGCTTCAGGAGACATAATCTTCCAGGAGTGAAGATTCCTTGCACATGGGTGGGCACTGTAGAAGGTCACGTTTGAAGTAAAGGTGGTTCCATAGGAAGTACCATAAGGCAGAGACCAATAGGCTCCTGGGAGAACTTGGCCACGCAGCTGACACTCCTGTTGACTTTGGGTATATCTCCGGGTACCCCAGCCCATCTCCAGTGCCTAGAGGTGTCCCCTCTGTCCCACTCCAGCCGGTCTTAGTTCTTAGTTCTCTGCAGGGCGCTAACTGGGTGAAAGTTGGGTCACAGGATGTAAGTATGGAATCAGGGCAAAGCCAGGTTTCGGATTGTAGTCCTCTCTGGGGACCCACTATGCTGTACTTAATCTTCTCTGGATCCGTTTTGGCTTCCCAGGATAGTAAACTGCGTGGAGTGTAATTTGCTGAAAGGCACCTGGAGGTGGCAAGTTAAGACTTTGGGGGGAGGTGGTGATACCAGTAAAAACCCTCCTGCCTCCACTCCTACAAAACAAGTTTCGCTCCTGCATCCTACCTCTGCCCTAGCGCACCCCTGCACACGTGTCCCCACTTTTTCCTCCCGCGGTCTCCTTAGTCTTTCTCCGTGTGTGCCGTCACCGGTCACTTCCAAGGCCGAGGTGAGGAGGGTTCAGTCCGGGGAGCTGCCTCGCCCACCGGGTCTGTGCTACAGACTTAGGGCCCTTCGGAGTTACCGGCGCAGGAGAGGCAATGCTCAATAGCACCGCCAGGCTTTGGTGTAGGCGTGGGACCCCCTGGGCTCTAGGGATGTAGGGTGCTGCGAAGGTGGACGAATATCTGCCTTCTAGGGGCGCCGTCCGAGGGGGCGGGTTTGAACCAGCCACTCCCCTTTCGGCTCAATTCAGGGCCCTCCGCCCTAACTCTCCCCACTCCACCTTGCACCCCCAAGCTGCTCCTGATTCCACCCCGTCCTTTGGCTGAGCCAACCGCGTGTCGGGGAGGCGGGGCTGGGGCTGGGACTGGCGGTGCATAAAAGCCTCGGGGCCCCGCGTTGGGGCCGCCGTCGCGCTCTCTAACTGGACGCCAGAGCATCCCGCGGGCCACCGGAGCTGCCCAGAGTCACCCGCTTTCTGCTTCCCGGAGAGTATGGAGAACGTGGCTCTGGGTGGGTTTGCTCTTCAGGATCTCCTTTAAGTTCTCCTCCTCTCTAGTCCTGTCCTCCAGCCCACCAACGCTGTCCCTCTTCCGTGCCACCCTTAACTTTCCACCGCCCTCTGCTTTCCCACCATCACCCCTTCCACTTGCACCCGACACTCCACCCAACCTCAATTCTAGTCTCCCTTCCAGTAAACGTGAGCCATGGCTTCCAGGCCTCCTTGGGCTACTCAGCCCACCCCCGGTGGCACCCTCTCTGCCCCCAATGCCACCACGCCCTGGCTGGGTCGGGACGAGGAGCTCGCCAAGGTGGAGATTGGCGTCCTGACCACAGTCCTAGTGCTGGCCCTGGGGGGCAACGTGACCGTGCTGCTGACCGTGGGCCAGCGCCGTGGCAAGCGCTCCCGCATGCACTTGTTCGTGTTGCACCTGGCCCTGACTGACCTGGGCGTGGCGCTCTTCCAGGTGTTGCCCCAGCTGCTGTGGGACATCACCTACCGCTTCCAGGGCCCGGACCTCCTGTGCCGCACCGTCAAGTACCTGCAGGGGCTCAGCATGTTCGCCTCCACCTACATGCTGCTGGCCATGACTCTGGACCGCTACCTGGCCGTTTGCCACCCACTGCGCAGCCTCCAACAGCCCAGCCAATTCACCTTCCCACTCATTGCCGCCCCCTGGCTTCTGGCCGCCATCCTCAGCCTTCCTCAAGTCTTCATCTTTTCTCTACGGGAAGTGATCCAGGGCTCCGGAGTGTTGGACTGTTGGGCAGATTTCCGATTCTCTTGGGGGCCACGGGCCTATATCACCTGGGCCACCATGGTCATCTTTGTCCTGCCTGTGGCCATACTCACAGCCTGCTACAGCCTCATCTGCCACGAGATCTGGAAGAACCTCAAAGTCAAGACCCGGGCCTGGAGGGCAGAAAGAAGGGGCTGGAGAACTTGGCAGC
>PVKC010042505.1:0-11944 GCA_004027635.1 Crocidura indochinensis | reverse complement strand
ACCCAAAAACCAAAAAAAAAATTGTTTTAATACCTATTTTTATTTCTAAATATTTACAAGTACTTTTGCCCAGTTTTGTACTTAACATATATAGGCTGTATTAAAAATTCACCTGTATTTGACTCTTGCACTTAACTATGATTTTGAGCTGACAGTTTATTTTCACTAAGCTGTAGCAATTTTACTGAATGAAAATATTTATACATTTTGTAATAATATTTATTATTATAATTTTTATCCTATACAATGCACACTACTTATTCTCCTGTTGTTTCCTTTATTTATTCTATTGATATATGTTTGCACTGGCTCTATTTTAAATAATATTTATTTTTTATTTTTAACCTTTTCTATACAAAAATAACTATACTTTTGTTAGTTCCAGGGATTATCTTCTAAGGTCTGAAATCATACTCAGCATTAGGGTGCTCAGGGTATGTAGTCTCATGCATACAGATGGGTATATTATTTCAGGATCATGGTTATTACTTACCAATAAGTCACATATTTTTGCATAGAGAGCCATAGTTTTTTTCATGCTCTCAAAGATAAGAACCACAAATGCTAATTTATTTTCTGAGACTTACGTATTTTTATTTGTGCATTTCTATAATGTGTGTTTATGGTGTAGATATTTATAATTTCACCCACAGTATTACTTTAAATTTCATCTATGTAGCCAATCTGGTCTTTTTTTTTTCTTTACTTTAGGTCCACCGGACTATTCATATGTCTTCTTGGCACTGGGGTTAGGGATTACTTCTAATGGAGTTTTCAGGGAATCATATTGTGTGTTGAGGATTAAACCTAAATTAGCCATGTGCAAACCAAGTGTCAATCATGTGCTGTTTTTCTGGCCTTACTAAGTTGATTTTAAATGTTGTCTATGCTCAAAGGTCGTCATAAATATTTTATCTACTTGTTTTTCAACAAAGAAATTTTAGATTTTCTCCAAATAATTTTACCTTAAACATCTTTTATTTTTCACATAGACATTATTATAATTTTTATTTATTTTAGAGGCTTTTTAAATATTTTTCCACAAATCTTACACAGTGATATTTAAGATACACAATGACAATAAATGAGGGCATTTCCAACACCAGTGTTGTCCTCCCTTCATCCCTGTCCCCAAGCATATATCCCTTATTTCCCTCCTTATCCTCCAGAATGCTAGAATATATGCTGTTTCAGATATTTTCACTTGTGGTCTCTTAAAGTTTTAGAGTCAAAGGAGCACTGTGAAAACAATGTTAGAATGGCAGTTATCATTTGCATGGGCCCACCAAAGTATGGGGGTTATGGAAAGGAAAAACTTTGGCCTAAGTGCACAGAGACCTTACCCCTGAAGTTTCCTGACATAGGACCATTTCTAGGCTCCAGGCAAACTAGTTTGTCCAATACAGGTCATTGTCTGTAGTGCCCATACAGTTATATTTTTCATAGTCTCTGTTTTGGTATCATGTTTCTGTACTGAAGATCCTGGAATCTGTATATCCTACTTTGAAGTCAGGATGG
This sequence comes from Crocidura indochinensis, assembly GCA_004027635.1. Lineage (NCBI taxonomy): Eukaryota > Metazoa > Chordata > Mammalia > Eulipotyphla > Soricidae > Crocidura > Crocidura indochinensis. Next base: position 10,426 of record PVKC010042505.1, on the reverse strand, counting down.
TGCGGGGCAGCATCTAATTTCAACTCATAATTGAAGGGCATTGCAGAAAGCCCTGTCCAGTTTGCAGGTTGGTGTTGTTGTTTAAATCTTCTCAGTGTTAGGGCAAGAGTCTTTTGAGTAAATTGATGTCAGAGCAGCAGTAGGGTCTTTCCTGGTAGAGAATTGCTTCTAGGTGATGTCATGGACAACTTTGGATGTTTCGTAGATGGCTTCCCTGGTTCAGGGGTGACTGGAAAATGTCCACACCTCTGAGGCTTGTGCCAGGTCATTGTGTCAATGCTCAGGGTGTAAGGTTCCATTGCACCACAAGATTTGTGTGTTCCTATCTCTATTAGATAAGAACTTATTTGTATGTATAGTATTTTCCATTTTAATGTGCCCATGCAAACAAGGAATAATGCCAACTAGCATTATCAGTGCATAAGGATGCTGCCAGAACAAGTCCAACAATCCCCGTGGCCTAGTTCAAATATAAGCATTAAACTGAGGGACTCTTTCACCAAAATTCCTTACTGAACAGTTCACAAAGAGAAAAAAAAGATAAAAAGTGGGGAAAATAAACAATCTAACTTAAGACAGTGGGACACAATTATCACCGTTAACAAAAATTTTGTGTGTTCCCATTTCTATAAGAATGTATTTGTATATAATGTCCCATTTTAATGTGCCTATGCAAAGGAAGAACAATATTACATGGTGAGATTGGAGCCTATGGAGATGCTAGAACAAGTCCAACAATCCAGTTGACTTGGTTCTTATATAAACGTTAGATGGAGGGACACTTCTACAAACTTCCTTATTTAACAAATTACAAAGGGAAGGAAAGATGGAGAGGGACTCTTTTACTAAAATACATTGTTGAACAGTTCATAAAGATGAGAAAAGATAAAAAGTGGGGAAAATAATCAATCTAACATAAGACAGTGGACTCAATTGTCACCGTTTATGGGAATTAATAAAAAACTTAGTATGGTATCAACCACAGTTACAAAATGAGAAAAGGAAGAGGCCAAGAGGTTGCTGGGAGTAAACAAGTAGGTAAAGAATACTGGCCTCTTCCCAGTCTGAGAGTCCATCTTCTCATTTTTATTTTGAAAATATATGATACCCCCACCTGAACTGGTCTCTTCCCTGAGAGTCTATCCTCACATTTTTATTTCAAATAAATATGGTTTTTCAAATGGAGACCAATGAGAGAAAATAAATACCAGTGGTTTTCACAACGTAATGTCCGACATACACCAGTGCTGCATCAGCCCGCCATCCACCCTTTGTGGTCCCCCCCCCCCTTAGTGTCGGGAGAAAAAGGGGGAAAGCCTGAAGACCATGATAGAGAGTCCACCTGGGCTGGCAACCAGGCAGCCAGATGTCTGCCCGCCCTCCTCCCCATGTACCTCTCCCCTGGAGTACCAAGGGAGGGGGGAAGCCTGAGGACCACTAAGAGTCCACCTGAACCCACTTCTGGCCATCTGAGCTGGCACCCAGGGGAGGCCTGGAATCAGGGGAAAAAGACAAGGATGGCTGGGGGCCTGCCAAGCCTCCCAGCACTCCCCCAGATTGGGAGAAAGCCTCAGGCATGTGGTCTCCCCAACCCCCATGCCTGACAACAGTTGCATAACCTCAGTTTTTCTGATTAGTTAGTTCAGTGTGAAAATTTCTAATTTCCATCGTCAAATCCTCTTGATGTTTAATTGTGCTCCAGTCAAGTCTATCTATGCTTTTTTTTTTTTTTTGAGCTCCCTAAGCATTTTACTTAGCTGTTTCCTACATTTTAGGTTATTAGAGGAGCCATTTTGATTTCTGTAAATATAGGGGTGTACTGCAAAATTACTCCATTGGTAAGGCTTTAGATTGCTTCTTACAATGTGCAGAAATGGAATTCAGGGGTTACTGGAGAGGTTACAGTCCTTGTTGTTTGGAGGGCGGCTCAGCAGAAAAGAGGCAGAGCGCATGGCCGGCATTCTTTAAAAGTCTCTGGGTTCCCAATCACACAGTAGTATTGGCCCCACGTGCATTGGGGTGGAGACATCTTACTGGGTGTGGGTCCTGGAGAGGTTACAGTTCTTGTTGTTTGGAGGCCGACTCAGCAGAAAAGAGAGAAAAGAGCAATCAGTTCTTTTTAACATGTTGTTCACTGTTCTAATATTACAGTCTCTGCACTAATAAAAACATTCAGAACTGGGAAATTCTCTATGTGAGGATTGTCTTCTGTAATAATGTTCAGGATCTTTGGAGTCTATACAATAGATATTGAGTACCTTCCTACATGCTTATAGCAACCAAAATTGTCTCTAAACAGTTTACTCTAGGACAGAAATAATTTCCATTTCCATTTTTTATCAGTGAAGAAATAAAATGATATCTAATAGGTACTACAATTCAGATTTAAATTCAGGCCTCTGACTGAGCACAACTAGGAAACTTTGTAACCCTCATGCTACCTACTAATCTAAAGAAATGCTATATAGTATTCTCTGTGCTCTTCAAACATCTCAAAAGTTATTTTTGGCCTTATTACTTCAGATATTGGGATTTGAAAAGTGGAGCTTGCATACGAATCTTCAGTGGTCACCGGGGCATAGTCACTTGCATGGATGTATATAAGAACACTTTAGTTTCTGGAGCAAGAGATTGCCAGATAAAAGGTGAGAAAGGCATGTCTTGAACTTACTAAGAGGTTTCCATGAATTGGTAGGTTACCGAAAACATTTCTTTTTCTTTGGTTTTTGGGTCACACTCGGCAGTGCTCAGGGGTTACTCCTGGCTCCATGCTCAGAAATTGCTCCTGGCAGGCTTACCGAAAACATTTTATTCACTTCTGTAGGCAGTAACTTTATTTTATTTTTGGGTTATGCCTAATGGTGTTCAGGCCTACTCTCTGGCTGAGTATTTGGGTATCACTCTGAGTGAGGCTTGGGGAACTACTCCTGTGGCACCAGGAATCAAACTCAGAATTCTTACATGTAAACATACACTTTGACTTATTTCCCAGCACTAATATATTCTATTGTCTTCCTATATATACATATATCAACAATTGATTTTATAACTTTAGTTAAATATAAATAATATATAATTCCGTAAACTGTTCTAGATGTTGAAGAGAAAAATTAAATACATGGCCCTTTTTGTTTACTTAAGAGGTACATAGTATTTCAAATGGAGAAGATACAAACATATAATTGAGGTTATAATAAACAAGTGATCAATAAAATTTGTTTGAACACTAACTGTAATAGGTCTGTGATGGATATTTTACATTTACTAAATTTTTTATTTGCTTGATTTTGAGCCAAATACTGCAGTGCTCAGGAGATATTCTTGGCTCTATACTCAGAAGATGTCAAGGATGAAACATAGATTGGCCAAGCCAAATGTTTTATTTACTGTACTATTGTTCTGGCTCATTATTATATTTTTAACCCTGAAAAGAATTATATGAGAAAAGATACAGATGAAGAATTAAAAAAGATAAAAACATAGTTGTAGGTTACATTTGCTTACATGCAGCCAAACTATGTTTGGTCTCCAGAACTGCATATGGTTCCCCTGACCCAGGACACTACCAGGTGTAAATTATCTGTTTGTCTATCTATCCATCCATTCATTCACCCATCTATCTCCACCTGTCATCCACCCATCCATCCATCCATCCTTCCATCCATCCATTCATCCACCCACTAATCCACCTTTCTACCAACCTACCTATCTAACTTATATCAGCAGTTCTGTGATGTGAATGGAATTGTGATGTTTTATTCATTTTTATTCTAGGGAAAAGGTTTTGCTCTTGCACTAATTTTTCTCTATCAATTTCCACATTAGTTATTTTCTGTATTAGGGCCCAGCTGCTTTGATTGCTTGAGGGTCTTATGGCTGCTTGAGAGTTCATGTGATATTTTTCTGTAGTTTTTTTCTCTTCTCTCTCCCCTTCCCTGCTTCTCCACAACTCTCATATTGTTAATTTTTATGGTAAGCAGAGTTAGACTGTCACACCAGGTGATAAAAAGCATTAGTAATAAATATACTTCCTTAATATAATCATTAACAATTAAAATCAATGTATAAAATATTCAGTTATAATGTATCAAAAGATGTCTAATTTCACTCTAATCCTGCCGTTAGTAATCAGCTTTCAAGCTTCCATTGGGCTCTTCCCACTTGCCTGGGTTAAAACAGGAGACAGTTGAAGACCTTAAATATTTTATCAAACTTAAAAATTTTAACCCAGAGAACTATCTACAAAAATTCTACATATATCATATTGTCATAATAATTGATGAATTCATATTTTCTAGATAATAAAGTACTAAGAACTTATCACTAGAGAGTATATTTTACATGAAAAGATAAACCAAGTCCTTCAAGATGAAATAAAAGTCAATGGACAGCAATTCAAGTTCCATAAAGAAATAAGGGCAACCAGTAAAAAATACTTAGGAAAGTATAGAAGAGAATATTAATAATTTTGGCTTTTGTTTATAATTTCCATCTAATTTAAAAGACTACTACATATATCATAATTATGTCTATGCTAATGGACACACAATATATGAAGATTGTCAATAACTATAAAGGTGGGGCAGTCAAGATTATGCATTCCTGGCATCCATTCCATGCACTCCATCCCAATGTTTATAAAAATATGTAGCTATAAATGAACATGCATGGGTTCTAGATCGTATAGCCCTTGAGGTCTTAGTTTTATCTTCTGTAAAGGAATATAGAACTTCACTCTAGTCCAGTCTTCTTCCCTCCCTGCTTCTCTTCCTTTTCCTTTCAGAATGGGATCTAGAGACTGGAAAGTGTCTCAAGACCTTGAAACAAAAATATCCCATTTTGGCCATCAAGATCAATGGCACTTATATTGTGAGCAGTTGTGAGCGAGGACTAGTCAAAGTATGGAACATTGTTACTGCCCAACTGGTAAAGGTGAGAAATATGTAGGGAGAAGAGAAAACCAACCCATGGTACATGGGTGGGGAAGATGGTATCCCCTACGCAGGTCTCTAAACTACTTCTATGACACTGAATTATAGTCACTAACAGGACAGTTCTGATGAGCCAATGGTAAAATCTTGCTTTAAAAAAATAAGAGGACATTCTGAGTTAGCAGAAGGTCAGGGAACATATGACCATGTCATGAGGGTGGTCAAGGGTGTATTGTGTTGATTCAACACAATACATGGGTCTCCACTGTCTTTTAGTAGCAACAGCTATAAAGTGCCTTATCTTCCAGAATATTGCACTCTAATTCTAGTATGGAGTAAGAGAATGAACAAAATAGCATTTGCTTTTCTTATAACTCTATGATGATGAGAAAATATGGCCATTTTGAAAGTAATTTAAAGTTCACACATAAGAATATAATTTTGCTGTATATGAAACCACTTAGATATAGCTGGGATAGAATGTGTTATCAGTTGAGCAAGGAAAACAGTAACAGTGAGAAGCTTCTGATGTCAACAAAGAATGTTTTTTGCCCCACCTGTCTTGTCACCATAATTTAACAAGAAGATGTAGGCACAGGGTTCTCCAGATGGTCCTCTCTGACCTGGTAAGAAGCTGAATATGGAACACCTTGAGAACATTCACCTTCAGACATTAAAGAAAGATTAATTCTGACCCTCAGCTATTCTAGGAAGATAAAATCTGCCCATTAATAGCCTTTATCAGAAAGATAGAGGCGTTCTTCCTGATTACTTGCTTCCTTAACTGGGGAGAATAGATGATTAGGAGAAAAACTACACTTTCTTTCTGATCAAATTTATCCTTACCTAGGAAGAGTAGATGATCAATAGAAAAATTAGACTTTCGGGGTCGGGAAGGTGGCGCTAGAGGTAAGGTGTCTGCCTTGCAAGTGCTAGCGTAGGACGGACCGTGGTTTGATCCCCCGGCGTCCCATATGGCACCCCCAAGCTAGGGGCGATTTCTGAGCACATAGCCAGGAGTAACCCCCAAGCGTCAAATGGGTGTGGTCCAAAAACAACAACAACAAAAAAACCCCAGAAAAATTAGACTTTCTTCCTAATAACATTACTCCTTAGTTGGGAAGAAGGCTTTGGAGAGGTGACATAAACTTACTGGCTATCATGGAGCAAAAGAAAAATTAGCTCAGATCACTATCAAGAGAAAGTTATTGATTGATGGAGTGTGGTATTAGATTTGTCTAAACAAATATTTAAACCTAGCCTTGTAAAACTCACAATATGAGCTGAAAACAATATGAGCTAACTTGGAAACAATTGCATTTTTTCTTGCAGTCTCTTCTTGGTCATGAAGGAGCTGTGAAAAGTCTGTACTTTGACCAGTGGCATCTACTATCAGGAAGTTCTGATGGCCTGGTAATGGCCTGGAGCATGGTGGAGAAATATGAGAGATGCCTAATGGCCTTCAAACATCCAAAGTAGGTCTCAGGAAATTCTGACTGATGAATGTGGTACTCTCTTCTAATCACAAATCTCAGTTCTGGGCAGACCACTACATCTGATTCTCTCATGTCCCACACATTTTTTCTCTCCTCCCTTCATCCTGTTATCAGCATTTCCTTATTGGTATTCTCTTTACCATCTCCCCTTCCCTCCTTCTCAAGAGATAACCCATGTAAACTTTTAAAAACTATACTCTGGCACATATATTTGTATGTGTTGCCTACCATATGGATATTAGAAAACCATATTTTAGTAAACTTAAATTTTGTATTGATTTTAACTGGTTCACAAAAACGTAAGATTATCTAGGCACAACTAAAAACAACTTCTGTAGTGTATAGGATTGGAATCATGTGCTGAGAAACCATTAATAGTATTATAAACCACAGAATCACAATTATAAAAACTAAGTGCTTACTGAGGGAACTTAAAAATCTAAGGATTAAAAAAAATCTAAGGATTGGATTCTATTCTAGAGCAGAATATTATAATAACAATTCCAGTTTTGTGATAGTATTACCATATGGGATGCTGAGAATCGAACCTGGTCCCTCCCAGGATGGCTTCATGCAAGGCAAACACCCTACAGCTGTGCTAACTCTCCAGCCCCCCTTTAATATTGTGTATTTTTTCTACACAGCTTCTCCCATCTTTTATACTGTTATTATAAATAAAAATTTCATATTTTTGTGTTCATCATCATTGACTTATAATTGTTATCTGTGATAGATTTTTAAATGAGAAAAAATGAATTGTAAGCAAAAATCATATTTTTTGGGGAATTTTTGGGTCACACCCAGAGATACTTAGGGGTTACTCCTGGCTTTGCACTCAAAAATTGCTCTTGGCAGGCTTGGGGGACCATAGGGGATGCAGGGGATAGAATTTGGCTCTGTGCAAGGCAAATGCCCTACTGTTGTGCTATCTCTATCTCTCGGGCCTCAGTAGTTACTTTCACTGGAACTTGCACTGTTGTGTAGTATCTCAAGAACTCAGTTAGATATTTTTCTTTTTTTATTCAAAACAATTATTTTTGGGGGGTCACACCCTATCTGTGCTCAGAGCTTAATCATGGCTCTATGTTCAGGGATGACTACTGGTGATCAGGATCTCTTATGGGCTGCTTGGAAATAAATCTGGCTGGGTCTTTCATATGCAAGATAAGTACCCTGCTTACCTTACTGTTTCTTAGGCTCCAGTTAGCATTTCTTTTTTTTTTTAAACTTTATTCATTTATTCATTAATTGGTTTCTGGGACACACCTGATAGCGCTCAGGGGTTACTCCTGGCTCTGCACTCAGAAGTCACTCCTGGCAGGCTGGGAGACCATATGGGATGCTGGGAATCCAACCAAGTCCCTCCTAGGTTAGCCATATTCAAGGCAAACTCCCTACCATTGTGCTATCTTTCCGACCCCTATTTAGTTTTGTTTTGTTTTGTTTTTTTTTTTTTTTGGTTTTTGGGCCACACCCAGTGACACTCAGGGATTACTCCTGGCTATGCGCTCAGAAGCCGCTTCTGGCTTGGGGGACCATATGGGAAACCAGGGGATCGAACAGCAGTCCGTCCTAGGCTAGCGCAGGCAAGGCAGGCACCTTACCTCCACCGCACCGCCTGGCCCCCTATTTAGTATTTCTTATAAGATATATGCATGGGATGAACTCAGCTTTTGGTTCTCAGGTAGTAAATTAATTGTCAAATTTTATAATAGTTTTGGTAGATATAGAATTCTTGTTGACAGAGCTTTTCCTTTCAGTACTTTGAATATGTCATTTCATTGTCTTCTGTCTTCCATGATTTCTAACAAGAAATCAGTTTTCAATCTTATTGAAGATGGTTTTTATCTTATGAAATTCTTCTCTTGCACAGTATTCAAAATTTTCTTTGGCTTTTTTCAGTTAATTAAAATGATTAGGTATGAATCTCTTTGAGATTATCTTAGAATTTGTTTAGTATCTTAGACAAAATGAATGTTTCTCATATTTGGAAAGCTTTTAGCACAGTTTCTTCAAATATTTGTTAATTTTGCTGATTATGGAACTCCAATTATGTATATATATTAGTATGTCTGATGATGTCACACAAGTTTCAAGGCTCTGGATATTTTTTTCTCATTACTCTTCTTTTGTTTCTCAGACTTACTTTACTATCAATTAGGAACTTTGTGTTTTCTGCCTACTTATATTTGGATCATTTTATAATTTTGAGACCGTTTTTTTAAGAATTCCCTTTCCTTTTCTGTTTGGTGACTGGTTTCCTTTTTGATCCTATTTAAAATAGATACCTTTAAATAATATATTTGGACTGAATTAAAGCTTTGTTTGGAAAGTCCAACCACTGAGTTTCCTAGGAACAGTTTTGTTTGTCTTCTCTCTGTTAATTATGATCTATATTCTTTTAAACATTTTAGTTTATTAAAGCCCACATATCACATATTTCACCCAGTTTAATCATAATACATTTATTTCTAGATAAGCAAAAGTAAAATTAATTATAAAAATAAAGACAAAAAGGAAGAGAAGAAACAAAAATGGACAGTGAGAAGCAAATTTGTTAAAGTTATTGTATCTCTAATGAAGTCATTAGATTATTATCAGATTTATGTCCTTGTTGCTAGGTGATTATTGTTATTTTATTTGTTTCTGACTCAACTATACATTGGAATTTATATTGGTGTGTTCCAATGGTGGGGATGACAGTATTAAACAAAGATGAAGTTGCTGAGGAGTTGTTGAGTTGTTGAGGGATTCAAAACACTATTATGGATACTGTGGCTATTGTGGACATGTTTCGACTACTAGGTCTTGGAGGAGGGTGCCCGGATTCACTGTAAAAAAATCCTGGTGATATAAGCTCAAATACCAGCATACCTGGAATTTGATCAGACTGATGTCTTTGCAGAGAGGTAAGAAGTGGTGAAGCAGGCCCATTGACAAAGTGGTGATTATGGGTGTTGGATGTAGCAGGCATGGCAGGGCAAAGCTTGAGCCATCCTTTCCTCCCAAGATTGTGAGCTTTTAACTGTGTAGCTGATTAGTACCTATGTCTTTTCCAAACTCTGTTTGAGAACAGAGAGAGATGATGGAGATGGCCAGAAGCAGACATAGCAACTGCATTTGTGGGCTTTCAGCTGCCAGCACTCTTGGAAATATAAAAAGGTGTGTGTGGGGGGAGGGTGCCCCCACTCACTTCAAAATGTCCAGGCGATATCAGCTCAAATACCCGCGTACCAGGAGTTTGGTCAGATTGATGTCTCTGCAGAGTTGTAGGAGTGGTAAAGCATTTGTCATAGACAAATGGTGATGGATGCAGCAGGTGTGGTTTTGGTAGGACAGGGGCTTGGTCTGCCTCTCTTCCTGAGTTTGCCATCTTTCAGCTGTGTGGCTGGTAAGCCTATGATGTTTCAAGATTTCATTTTTTAAATTTATTTTTATTATTTTTTTTTTGGTCACACCCGGCAGCACTCAGAGGTTACTCCTGGCTTCATGCTCAAAAATCGCTCCTGCCAGGCTCGGGGGACAATATGGGATGCTGGGATTTGAACCACCGTCCTTTTGCATCCAAGGCAAATGCCCTCTTCCATGCTATCTCTCCAGCCAATCAAGGCTTCATTTTATCTCTTTTGAGAACAGTGAATTTATGGAGCTGTCTGGGTACAGACATGATGTTTATATGTTGCTTGACGTATATTCCGTACTGTACTTATGAACTGAACATTTCTAGTAACGTTAATATGACAACTCTGGCCCCGCGCGCGCCTGCGCGGTGGCGTCTCGGCATTTGAATCGCGCTTCCGCCGCCATCTTCCCTCCAGCCCTCGGCGCTCGTCGGGCGGAGACGCGTGTGCAGCACCTCGGCATGGCCGCCCAAGGCGAACCCCAAGTCCAGTTCAAGCTAGTGCTTGTGGGCGACGGCGGCACCGGCAAGACCACCTTTGTGAAACGCCATCTGACCGGAGAGTTCGAGAAGAAGTATGTCGCCACTCTGGGCGTGGA
>PVKC010042504.1:0-11941 GCA_004027635.1 Crocidura indochinensis | reverse complement strand
CCCTAACTCTGTACTGTCTCACTGGTACCATATGCTGGTTAAGTTTGAATTTGAGAGTTCTGGGATTTTTTTTTTCTCTAAAGTCACTTTCAAATCTGGGACTAATCTGTGAGACCTTTCTTATGTTCTTGGCATTTTTCTTATCACTAGCAAAAATTCTATAGCAAATGAAGCACGACACTTTATATTCTCCTGTGTGATAAAGGTAAAATGTGTTTGCTAAGTTTCGTCGCTTACCAACTCTCAGAATCTCCTCAATGCATCTCTACATTTTAGCAACCTCTTGGTGAAAAGATAACTGGCAAAGGGAATGGCTAAAATGGATTATAGGCGACCCCTAGATTTTAATTTTTCCATTAAAATAAGGAAAGTGTGCCACTTTTGAGTTGGTGGTTGCTGCTGGTTTGCTTGATTGCTTGCTTGTTTATTTGGTTGGTTGGTTTTTGGTTTGGGTCATACCTGGCAGTGTTCAGGGGTCACTTCTATCTCTGAGTTCAGAAATCATTCCTGGCAGACCCAAGAAACCAAATGGGATGCTGAGGATGGAAACCAGGTCAGCTGCTGTGTAAGACAAACACCAACCCACTGTGCTATCACCCTTGGAGCTGGCACTTTTGAGTTTGTTCAAATATCCTCTGTATCCTATCATCTCATTAGCCTTTTTCTCAAAATAAATCACTTCAGTCGGTTTTTTTGTCTTTTGTTTTTGGGTCACACCCGGCAGTACTCAGGGGTTACTCCTGGCTCCATGCTCAGAAATTGCTCCTGGCAGGCACGGGGGACCATATGGGGCACCAGGATTCGAACCGATGACCTTTTGCATGAAAGGCAAATGCCCTACCTCCATGCTATCTCCCGGGCCCCTTCAGTCGGTTTTTTAAAAAGAAAGAATACTGGGGCCCGGGAGATAGCATGGAGGTAGGGTGTTTGCCTTTCATGCAAAAGGTCATTGGTTCGAATCCCGGTGCCCCATATGGTCCCCAGTGCCTGTCACAGGAGCAATTTCTGAGCATGGATGTGGGAGACTGCTCTAGTCTGCACAACATGGATGCCATCAACCATAGTCTGTCTCTGTGGAAAAGTTCCACTGAGTTGCTTACGTGACTGCTGGCAGGTTTTAGCCCTGAGCATAAAGGAAATATTGCTACAAAAAGTAGCCCCTTGTGCTATTAATCATAGGGCCATGGAGCTGGGGGCAGGGTGCAAATAGCATTTTCTTATATCTCTAACCCCTGCTAGGTTGGAGATTGTTTGGAATCAGCCACTAAGTTATGTCTACTTTCTCTCCTCTCCTCGCCGCTTGTAGGCTGTGCTTTGCCAAAATTCCTTGATAAGAGCGTACCCATAGTAAGCATATGATTGATAGAGAGACCTGTTTGAATCAACCAATGCCTAGCTGCCCAGTAGTTAAATGTAAAATGCCTGTGTCCATCTTTGGTGATGTACCTGTATTTGAAATGTAACTGGACAAAAAACTTTTCATTGTAACCAATAGTTTTCAAGACCTGCCTCCCTTTGTGTGAAAAGTATCTAAGTGCTTACCAATGCTTAATACATTTGCCCTTGATCAGATTTTAGACTTGGGTCATTCTTTCTAACCAATTTGGATTTTTCTATAGATATTTCAGGTTGGGCCGGCTTCAGGAAACTCACGAACCAATAGCGGTGTTCATCCCCCGCTGGCTGGGGTCCCCAGAACGCTGCGACCCTCACATGGAATCAGGAGTAACCCCTGAGCACTGCCAGGTGTGACCCAAAAACCACACACACACACAAAAAGAAAGAATACTACCACAGAAAGAGAATTAGACCACTGATCATGAATTAAACCATAACTACAACGAGAAAGCCTCTGCCTGTGGCCCTGCTGAGTGTTTTGGAGGCACACAGTAAATGTGTCCCTTCTCAGACTGGAACTTTAAAGGCTACTCAACTTGGGCTCCTTGGTATGTATGGAAACAGGGGAAGGTAAAGAGAAGCAGTGGGAGTGACAGGGATTCTCACAAACATGCCCAAGAGCTGGAATGTAGGCCAGTGGGCCCTGGGGGATGTTGCTGCTACCACTAACATTTGTCTTGGCCAAGATTAGTTTCCTATCATGCTGAACTAAAACAAGAAAAAAAAAAGAATTAATTAATTAATTGCTTGTGAGGTTGATCCTGAAAGTGGAAGGGCTGGGACAGTGCTCAGTCATGATTCGGACCAGCTAAAGGCCTCCTGTTCAGCCTTTCCCCGCAGTGGTGCAGGCCACAGTTTCCTCTGTTTCCTGAAAGTGATCCAGAGGGCCCTGAGGTGAGTGTTAGGGAGAAGTTTCCTGTTTGTCGGGAGGTTTCCACCAGCATCTCATGTCCGGACATCTGGGTTAAAGCAGAAAGTATTTGACATTATTTCCTGTGCCCAGGCCACACACCTGCCATTCCCCCTGAATAAGGCAAGAAGAATGCGATGCATGAGGGGTACAGACAGGAGGCTGAGGAGAGCAAATGCAAAAGATAACATCTACCCTATCCCAGTCTTTCGGGTGGCCTTTAGGCTTGTGAGCACAGCTAAGGCCAGAGTCCTAAAACCAAAACACTAAGCCCAGCTTCTTCTCTTTTTCTGTCCCTTGTTTCAGCTGGCTTTTTCCCACCCAAACCCAAACAGATCATGTCCCTTTCTCCTCCCTTCTCTCTTTTCATCCTCTATTTCACTCTTCCTTCACTTTCTTTCACCCTTCAATTTATCTACAAATAATACCACATGGAAAACAGAAGAAAGTTGTCTCTTGATAGCTGAAAGCCAAAAAAAAAAAAAAAAGTCTCCAGGGGCTGGAGCTGTAGCACAAGTGATAAGGTGTCTGCTAGCCTAGGAAGAACTGTGATTTGATCCTCCGGCGTCCCATAAGGTCCCCAAAGCTAGGAGTGATTTCTGAGTGCATAACCAGGAGTAACCCCTGAGCATCACTGGGTGTGACCCAAAAAACAAACAAAAAATGTCTCCAATGACAGAGAATTAATGTTTGATACACAGAACAGAGCCTTTGAAGCAGCCCTATCTGAAAATTCCCAAAGGAAGGAGACAGTAGGGAATAGAATAAAACATCTTGCCCCAGAATAGATAAAGCTAGGAATAATAGGACAAAACCAGAGCATGGTCATTTGAGGTCAGCTGTACTCTGCTCGAGCCCATTCACACAAGTGTAGATCTAAAAGAAAACTTCACTATCATCCAATTAATGCCACTAGTTTTACAGGTGTGAGGTAAAGCACAAAGAGATTAAAACTCTTGGGTGAAACAGGACATAGTTCATTTGTGGCTCTGGGGATGAGAATCAGTACTTCAGGCTCAGGAGACGATGCTATGTCCATCAGTGGGAAGAAAGCTGAGCACATTGTCATATGGTGCATGTCTGAGGAGTCAGATAGGCCCTGATATATATATATATATATATACATATATATACATATATATGTGTGTATGTATATATATATATAGTATACCAGTAAACAATATAGCTAATGTGTGTTGGAGACATTTGGTAAAGTAAATCTACTAATCCCCATGTCTCTTTTTATTTATTTATTTATTTATGAATGAATGATCTCATACTTTGTTTCTAGACAAGATTAGAATATAGTGAATTCCTACAGCTTTAGAACTGCAGAAATTGTATTCTAAAAATATATTTATACTTTATTTTCTGTGCAGGTGAGGACTTCTCTGATCTGAATACATCACAATTACCCGTTAATTGTAGCATAAAAGGATATAACTTTTCTGTGAGCATGGTTCAGGAATGATTCTCTACTTTGTTCAGATTCTGGCCAATTTTGTGACCAATATCAACTAAGGGAAGACATTCTTTGCCATCATACGAAAACAAGATAGCCGGTCAACTTCATCTAGCAAATAAAGTAAGTTTAGCTAATCATGAGACTTCTCCCAAATGGTGCTCAGACCTTGTCCACTGCTCAGGCCTAGGGCTAATGAATGGTCTTGACAATTCTTTGTCAAGGAATTCCATATCCATTTGTTTTCAGTTGTCATGAAAACAAATCCAGACAGCCTGGGTATTTTCCACTGCTAAGTTTTAAAGAGTTCTTCAAGTTAAAGCAACTATGTGTCAAAGCTCCTTGAGCAGCACTGTTGGTCCTGAGAGGGTTGGAACCCACTCTGGATTCCAAGTCCCATAAATGGTGTAGGCAGTAGCATCATTTTCTTCTACTCTGCAAATCTAGAGAGCTTCAAACTTTCTTGAGTACCAAACCTAAGAAATGAGTCTGTTAGAAAGGAAAGAAAAGAAAAAGAATTTTAAAAAATAAAGCATCAATTCATGGAGTTTAATCCTAATAATATAAATACTATGGATATCTTTAGTCATTTCAGAGCAATTGAATTTGCAGGAATGAGACAGTGGGTATGTTTGCTGGCTGGTAGAGGGGTCACCTCTGGTGAGTGGACAGGGGAGGGAGTGGTATTAATGCTCAGGAGAGCGTCCAAGCATCTGTATTATGTCTTCACATCTGCTGAGTCCTGCTGAGGGCAATTTCACAGTTCAAACTCCAGAAAGGCATTTTCTCTGCCGCTTCATTGAAAAACAATCTAATGTTTGATGTCCATAACTCTCTGCGTTCTGAGTGTGATATCTAAAGCAAATATTGGTCATCTGAGTGTGTAGCAGTCTAACCTAAAGGGTGGAGTGGCTCAGAGGGTCTGGGGGGGGCACATCTTTGGGTATGGGATGCCCCCTCTTACCTGCCAGCTCTGGGAAGTATTAACTGGTAGTTAATACTCTAGCAGTGGCTCTTAATTAATAGAGAACTCACAATACGTTTTTTCCTGTTCTTTATATAATAATGATTACCATATCATATCATATCATATCATTAGGTCCTTTCCTCTTTTTTGTTTGCTTTGTTTTTGGACCACACCTGGCAGTGCTTGGGTGTTACTTCTGTCTCTATGCTCAGAAATCACTCCAGGTAGACTCAGTGAACCATAGGGGATGCCAGAGATGAAACCTGGGTTGGCTGCATGCAAAGCAAATGTCCTCCTTGATGGACTATCACTTCAGCCCCTTTTCCTCAATTTTTTTTTGATTTTGGGTCACACCCAGCAGCGCTCAGGGTCTACTTCTGGCTCTATGCTCATAAATCACTCCTGGCAGGCTTGGGGACCATATGGGATGCCGGGATTTGAACCACCATCCTTCTGCATGTAAGGCAAACGCCCTACCGCTGTGCTATCTCTCCGGCCCCCTTTCCTCAATTTTTAAATAATACAATTGAGACTAAATAATATTCAGTGTCATGGTCAAGTTCTTTGTACTGGCAAGAGGAATCCAAGCTCAATTCCTCAATTACTGCCCAAGTTCCCTGTATAGCCTTATCCCCTCTCAATGCAAGTGCTCTGGAGACAGGAAAGTGTGTAAGGACACTAGAGTCCTAAAGCTGTGAGTTAAGGTTCTCAAAAGGGTTCTAAGGAAACTCAGGGGGCTGGAAGACTGGAATACATGGTTTATACAGCTTTGTGTCCCTGAGCACTACCCAGAGGAACCCCTCCTCCCCCCGCCGCCAATCCCCAATTCCGGGATACTCATTCAATGCAGACATGGTTTTGTGGATCAGTTTGATCAATTCATTTAGACATGAGTTATGAAATAGAAAGGCATTCCAGAAAACATATGTGTTTGCATAGATTGTCATATGCCTGTGTATGTTGTGATTAAAAACATATTTACTTTTCTGAGCATAAAGACAGGAATATTCTCTGAGGGCCACCATGTGTGGCCAAAAAATAAACAGAAAAGAAAGCATAATATTAGGCTAGAGCAATAACACAGTGGGTAAGGCTTACATGATAAGGCTTGCATGGTAAGGTGCCACATAGGTGATACCTATGTCAATAACTGGTAGTAGTGACACATATGGACTCTGATATCAGAAGAGAGAGGCTGCACAGGAGCGAGTGTGTCTCAGACCAAACTGTTTCAACAGTCAACATTCACAAGAACACTTCCAATTGCTTGTAAAGAGGAAGAGGATTTGGAAAAACTGATCAAAGTTACAATAACAGCTTGGATTAGGTCGTTATTCATATGCTAAAATATTGACTGGAAGCTTGAATATAACTGAATTCGTGGAGAGAAAAAAAGAATGGACAATTATTCAGCAATTGAAAGCTCATAAAGGGGCCAGAGAGATAGTACAGTGGGCAAGTGACCAGGCATCCTATTTGATCCTCATGCCTACCAGGAGTGCAAAACCAGGAGTGAGCCCTGAGCATAAAACAGCCATATAGAAACTCAGATGTTCATCATTTTCTCCTAGTTATCATGTTATGTTACTTATCCACAAGATGAAAAATGGTTAGAGAATTGGACCTTATCAATCGGAATTGTTATTCTGGAGTTGTTTCTTTTGCTTTTAGGTAGGATCTATTGATGGATAATGAGTAGTGAAGAGAGAACTCTAGATAATTCTAAAATAATTTCAGTACTAAGCAATCTCCTACAGAATGTTTTTATGCTAGTGTACTTTCCTTAAAGCTGAATATCCTATCTGGGTAGAATCTATTGCAATCACTCTGCTAAAGTGAAGCACTATGTTCTAAAATCATTCATCTGTTACTTGAAAATATAGGAATACATGAATTAATTGTGCATATTATTGAAATTTCTTCTGTCTTTTTTGCAAACTTTGCTTTTTTAAAATAGCAGGTTATTTTCATTTTTTAAAACATGATACAGTAGCTCTGTGAATATTTCTAACTATAAGAAGATAATATGTGAGACAGTTGTTTCTCATAAAGGAGAATTCAATTCTCTGTAGTTCTTCCCAAGGTTTCTGGATTTTACCTCAAGGTTTCTTCTAACAGATTTGTTGTAAATTTGAGGCGGGTAGAAATCTGTCTCCTCTCCTCTCTTGCTGGAACCTGGACTCGAATTTGTCTTTGATAAAGTCTTTTTTCTTGTTCCTGCTTCCCACTTTCAGACCAGACAATAAGCTACTATTGCCATGCTATGGTACTATGACTAATAGCAGCCCATAAACTTTGCACAAGCACAAGGTAGAAAATTGGTAGGCAAAAATAACAAAAAGACAACTATTTTATTTATTTTTGCATTTATGCCCCTAACTGGTTGTATTATCTATTAGGAGCTAGCATAATAAATGATAACAAATAACCCCTGACTTCAAGAGCTAATAACGTTGTGGAGGAAGAAGATAAACATAAAGACTGCACTCAAGTTGGAAAATGAATGCAGGAAGAGGGTTTGGAAACATGGGCATTTGAAAGAGAAATGAATTGCTTTTCTGAATTAAATTTTTTTGTTTGGGGGCCACACCCATTGACTCTCAGAGATTATTCCTGGCTATGCGCTCAGAAATTGCTCTTGGTTTGGGGGACCATATGAGATGCCAGGGGATCAAACTGTGGTCCATCCTAGGTTGGCATGCATAAAGAAATCACCCTGCCACTTGTGCCATCGCTCTGGCCCCCTGAATTAATCTTAATGCATGGATGAAGAACTCTTGGGATTTGGGAATAAAAAAAATGCACAGACCAGCAATATTTTCCCATCTGCTTGTGCTCTTTATATCTCTATCATAAGATGTGATTCACTAGTGGATTTCTCCATTGAATAACTAGGATTTCAAGCTTTCATGTTTAAAACAAGCATCATTTTTCTCCTTTATTTCTTCTTTTCTTTCCTATGCCTGTCTCAAGTCATTCTTCTACTTACACTCTGGAAATAAAGTTCTCTCTATAGCACCTCTTTTTTTTCTCACAATGCTGTAAATAATCTGTCAAATTTCAGACTTTCTACTTTTTTAGAGCTCTTTTCAGGCTCTTCTTTTTCATTTTATTGACCATCTATAGGACTTGCAGTAACAACAGAACTCCTTAAAACTCTCTCTTATCTAACAGCAACAGTTTAATCAATATCCTACTAAGAGATCCATTTCCCATTTCCTAGCCCCAGTCATAGAATTCCTGGTCTTGGACTCCCTTTAATGGCTAACTAGAATGAGACATGTTTCTCCTCCTGATCTCTGAGGATTCTGAGCTCTTACTTCTAACTCTATCTACCAGCATACCACTGTGCCAACCTGCCATGTTCTTCCACCTCCTGCTAAAATGTACTAATCACATTGAATATTTTTATGCTTTAATATTCCTGCTCAGGAAATTCCATAGTCTGCCTCCCCCAACTTTAAAACCTCAAGGCTCATAGAAATTTCTATTTTTATGTGAAAGCCTTCCTTGTGTCCCAACTCGTCTCCCTTTGCACTCCCCCACATAAGTGTATAGATATATAGTGCATTCTGGGACCATTTTCCACCACTCCATGTCTGCAAGAGAATCTGGACTATACTACTTGGCTAGTCCTCTTTCTCCACCTCTATAGCAAAGGTCAAATCTTCTTTCCTCTTCTGTTTCCTTTGGGGTCATATCTAGTGATACCCAGGGCTTATACCTGACTGTGCTAGGGAATTTTTCCTGGCAGACTTGGGGGACCATGTGTGGAATCAGGAATTGAACCCAGGTTGGCCATGTGCAAGGCAAGCACTCTGCTTGTTCTATAAGTCGTCCTTTCTGGTCTCCCAGACTCTCTTTTTGGCCTTTCTGATCCCATAGCATTTTTTACATAGTATTGCCCAGCATGTGACCATCATTTGTCCCCATAAACTGAATGTTCAATCACTAACAAAGAATTTCTCCAAGTAATTAAATTCTTGTTCAGACACCACAGAGTGATAGCATTTCCTGTTTGCAAATGACTAACATATTTTAATCTTTTCTAAATTAATGTAAGGTTCAGAACTCAATGCCACTCACAGAATAAATTGCTTCCATGGCCTCCTTTTGTCTTAGAATCCCTCTTCACTTCAGTTCTCTGATCCTGATAGGGACTGGGATGGGGATACATCGGGGGCCTCTGGATCAATCCAGACTTAAAAGTCAGAGGCTTAAAAACCACTGCTGGAGTCTGCTCTGTTTAAAATAGAATTAACTGTTCCAGGGAAGGGGAAAATGAAAACTGCTTTTCAGGAGTCTTCCCCCCTACACACACACACACACACACACACACACACACACATTTGCTTAGAAAATAAGAAAATAAGCTTAGAAAATAAGAGAAGAGAATTAAGAATCAATTAAGAGGTTTCTCACTACTACATACAAAGATTTCCTTGGTTCTCACAGAGCACAAGCAAGACGTCATGCTTATTTAAATTTAAGACTGATAAAAATATCAGAAAGAAAAAAGCATCCATTTATCTAAAAGGTCATTATCAGTATGCAAAAAATGTGTATCTTCATGGCAGTTTATGAATTTAAAGGAAGATGAAAGTCACCCTTAGTAATCAAACTTTTCTGAAGAATTCTAAGCTAGGGGAACAACTAACAGTTCAAAATCAATGTGTTTCCAGTCCAAGAAACTAAGGCAAGAACTTAATAAATCAGCTTAGGAAATTCTTCAGTTCCCGTGTCCTATCTGGGAAAGCAAACAGGGAACAGACAGGACAGGTGTGGCATGTTTGTGCTCTTGAGGGGAAGAGGGTAAAACTCTTCCTCCTGCCTAGGCCCTTGAAGGCTTCCAAATGTCCTCTCTCAAGGCTGGGGGTGGGGTGGTACATACAGACACATCAGTGGATGCAGAACTGGGCGTGGTCACCGTCCATATGGTACATTGTCTGAGGTGAGGTTCTAGAGGACTCAGGCTGGTGGGGAGCTTGAGCCCATCAGCAGTAGTAAAGGGGTCTGGAGACACTGGCATCACCTCCCTCCCAAGCCACGGTCTCCCTGCTATGCCTTATGTCCACAAGGATCCATGTTGTGCTCATGAACAAAACTGGAGAACAAGGTCAGCACAGCTGCCATCTTTAGATCAGTGGTCTGCCCTGGCCTGGGGCTGTTAGCCTTAGCTCATGTTCCAAAGAATTTGTCTGGCCACTTCATATACCTTTTCTGCTTTGAAAAAAATCAGATTCTCAGTCTTTTTTTTTTTTTTTTTTTTTTGCATATAGAGACCCATCCAGTGGTGCTCAGGGCTTCCTCCTAGCTATAGTACTAAATCCAGGCCAGCCGTGTGCCAAGCAAGCACTCTTCCTTCTGTACTCTCTCTTTCCAGCACCCGGGCAAGTCTGCTAAGTGGCATCCTGTACACACACTGCAGCTGAATCTTGGAAACTCTGGAACGAATCTGGACTCAGAACAATACTTGCCCTGCCTGTGTTCAGTCCCTGAAATCAAGGAAAGGAAAGAAGGGAGGGAAGAAAGGAAGAAAAACAAGAGAATTAAAGAGAGGTAGTAGAAAAAAGAGAAATAGAGGGGGCAGAGGAAGGAACAAATAATTAGAAAGAGAAAGAAAAAGTAGAGCAAAATAAAGAAAAAGAAGGATGCAAAAGAGAAAAGCTAGGAAAAGAGAGAGAAAGGCAAAGACTCCTAGGGTGTGATACCTTCACAGAGAAAGTGGCGATGAAATACTGCTCATGAAGAGCACCAGCTTCCCTTTACATTATTTCCATAATTAGAACTTTGCAGACAACAAACTTGGTAAAAGAACAGACAGAATAAAATAAGAATAGCTTGTTTTTCTAGGATGCCTCATCTCTAGTTTGGGGATCACCTTTCTCCCTTCTATCTTGGATTGGGGTGTTATGCTTCTCTCTCAGTAGCACACAGGCCACTGTGAAAAGGATAGTCACTTCCTCATTTCTGTGCCCCTTAGACTGCTGAGTACTAGGAACCTGAAATTTTTTAATGAAATTTATCCTTTAGGAAAAGTTAAAAGCTGAATTGCAACTGCAACTGCTGCCTAGAACCATGAAACTGTGTCCACAGTGTTTCTCTGGCCACAGACAGTGGCTCAGGCCACCCTGCATGGCCCCAAATGGCATGCAGACATTGTATGGGTCCAGAGAAACAGAAGCATGTTCCCAGCGTAGCCTGTAGATATATGTCAGATCAAGTGTCTCTCTCTATCCTGCCCATCCCCTGAAGATCCTGAGGATCCCTCACCAGACTCATAAAAACTGACAGAAAGGACAATTTCAGGTCGTTGGCACTGTTTTGTCTGTAACAGTCACCATTTTCAGGCTCTAGCCTAGACACAACACATTCAGAGCATCAGTATTTTTCTTTTCTTTTCTTTTTTTTAAATATCTTTGTTGGGTCTCTGTTTCTAGCCCGACTAGGCCTGGTTCTGGTGAGATACAAATACATAGGCGCACACCAGGGCAGAACCCGTCCACCCAAAAGCACATTTTATCCTCATACCCACAATACCAAGAAGGTTGTCTACATCCCAATGTTCTTAGGGTGCTTACACTTCATGCAAACCCTGCTTCCCTCCAGCCTCTCAAGGCTGCCCCCACACACCCAGGATCAACCCGAGCATTGCTGCCCTAAATTAGGCTCAGGGACAGTATCCTGAAACTCAGAGCCCCGACCCACATACCAGCAGGGTCCAAGCTCAGTACCTGCATCATTGCCACTGCTCTGGCCAGCCAGCAGGAGATAAAGGAGGACAAGCGGCAGCAGCAGGCTGGGCATGGTGCCCCGGGAAGTCCTGTGGCCGGCCCAGGCTGCTCCAGGTCTGTAAGGGCCTGGTGCACACATGGCAAAGGTGTGCAGACTGAGTGTCCACTCCTATTCCTGCCTATTTGGGGTGGGGGGGAACAGATAAAAAAGAGGAAACACATGCTCTCCCCAGGGAACAGAGCAGAGAGGAGAGTTATTGTTTCAGCCCCTTCCAGGAACTGCTTTTTTTTTTTCTTCCTTTGGCAGCTACTAGTGTTTTTGTTACTAAATTATTTTGTTCAATGAAAAGGTCAGGAGGAGCTTTGGATAGAAGAAATCTTTCTGGAGGAGGGAGCTGGGGCAGCTTAGTGACTTTTGTTTTGAAAGTGCATTTGGCAGCTGATAAAGGGGTGATAAAGGGAATCACTCA
>PVKC010042503.1:0-11944 GCA_004027635.1 Crocidura indochinensis | reverse complement strand
AACAGAACTAAATATCCAAGCCACAGGTAACAACAACGGAAACAAAAGACCCAAACTTTTAACAATCTAAACTTAAAATGGACCTGTTATATTGGAGACTGGGGGAAAAGGAGGGCGTGGTATGGGATACAACTGGGAACATTGGTGGAAGGAGGTCAACACTGGTGGTGGAATTGGCTCTGATTATGTCTGAAACCCAACTATGAAGGACTTTGTAAATCACAGTGGCTTCAATAAAATGCAAATAAAAAAATTAATGAGCAGAGTCAATATTGTATTAGTTGTGGTGACTGAAATATTAAAATGAGAGACATATAAACTCATTTAAATGCAAATGAGAAGTATCACCTATGAAAAGAGGGCAGGATTAAAGGATATGAGGAAAAATAGCACGATAAATAAACTTTCTGTGAAACTAGAAAGTTAATTTTGTCTATTAACTTGTCAGGACCAAAGGATACTCAAATGAAACTTTACTTCTGGGGATATCACTTTAGGGTGTTTCTGGATGAAATTAGCATTGGAATGGTAAAGTCATTGTTCTCTCTTATGTGGGTGGCCAGAATCCAATCTGTTGAGTGTCTAAAAAAGAAAAAGAAGAGAAGCTCTGTTTCCTCCTACTTGAGCTGGGACATAAATTTTTTGACTTGGACTGGAATTTGCAGTGTCATCAGCTCTCTAGGCTCGCAGAGCTTAGAAGTCGCTCAGGAATTGTACCACAAAAGCTTTTCTGGATCTCTGATCATTGAACTTCTCATCCTCTAATTATAGTCAATTTTTTATAATAAATATTTACCTATATAATATAGATATAAAATGGATTTCCTTGAAAAACCCTAAACAGGATTCTAATACTTGAAACCAAAAGCTAGAAAGCAGGGCCCTAGCTAGGAAGACCTATTCAAATCTGTAAAAGAGGAATGGTGAGGGGGAATGTAGACATGTAACATATGTATAAATACATTGATCTGACCATGCAAAATTGAGAAACTGAAGAGTGAAGAAATGTAACAAAGTTGAACCCATAACTTTAAGTAGAAAGTTTTATAATAGTTTAAGCAGGATAGGGTATCGAGTTAACCAGTAATATGCAACTGGGATGAAACATAGTGTTTAGGATCCAAGTAAAAAGCTGATGAATTTAGACTAGATTATCTCTAGTTGTATTCATTTTCTGGAGTGTATGCTTACAGAAAATAGGTATTTGTATCGATTCAAGGTTGATGTTCTTACCAGAGAGGTGTCAATGATAGGAGAACAAGGCAATTTTGTTTGTTTGTTTGTTTGTTTGTTTTGGGGCCAACCTGTTGACACTCAGGAGTTACTCCTGTCTATGCACTCAGAAATTGCTCCTGGCTTGGGGGGACCATATGGGATGCCAGGGGAATGAACTGCGGTTCATCATAGGCTAGCGCTCACAAGGCTCTAGCGACATTGCTCTGGCCCCACAATTTTGTTATTTTTTAAAAAAGTGTTGAAATTGGTGTACCTGGCATTTGCAAATAATAATATGGTATTTTCTCTAACAACTTTACTCCAAATCTTCATTGTACCCAATACCTCAAAAAAATATTTTAATGATAATAATACATGTAAACAGGTCTAGATAGGATCAAAAGAGAAATTCAAGAGGAACAATTACGGGGCCGGTGAAGTGGCACTAGAGGTAAGGTGTCTGCCTTGCAAGCGCTAGCCAAGGAAGAGCCATGGTTCCATCCCCCAGCATCCCATATGGTTCCCAAGCCAGGGACAATTTGTGAGTGCTTAGCCAGGAGTAACCCCTGAGCATCAAACAGGTGTAAACCAAAAAACTAAAAAAAAAAAAAAAAAAAAAGAGGAACAATTATTAGAAAGCTGATACAAAACATATTGACTTAAATAATCCCCATTCATTATTTGCAAATTTAAAACAGTCTGCTAGCTTGGTCTAGAACTGGTCTCAAAACAGAATAAGACAAGATTTGAAGATGATGTAATTTTCTATCTCTAGATTTGAGAAGGAAGTTTAGCAGTAAGTTAATGCTAAGCACTACCACTGGTCAGGATATTAATTAAGTTCATACATTGGCAATTCTAACAGACAAATATTTTTATTTTTATGTCAGCTCTGTCATGTTCCTTTTATTCAAATGAAAAAAAAAGATAATCACTCTTTTGTTGTATTAACTGATTAAAGCTAATTCCCATCTTATTTTTTAAAGTTAAATTCTAACTGTATAAATAAGGTGCCAGTTAATAATCTAAAGCCTTTGCTTTTACTTAAAATCAGTCTTCTGATGCCAGCACTAGATATATAGTTCTCTACTCCTTGAATTTTAAGTAAACTTTAGTCACAAAAGCTTACACAGCTGGGTTATTTCTATCAACTCAAGTTAATCCTATCAACTCAAATCTGAATCATCCTTTCCATCCACATACCATCAGTTTCAAAGAAACATTTTAAATTATTAGATCCAATCGTGTGAGACAGGATTTGTCACACTTTATACAAGTAATTTTTTTTTCACTTTTTTAAAAAATATTTTTTATTGAAGCCAATGCGAATTATAAGTCTTTCACAGTTGCATTTCAGGCACAGAGTGACAGTGAATTAGGGACATTCTCACCACCAGTTTTGACTTCCCTCCACCATAGTTCCCCTTACCTCCACCTTAGCCCCCTGGACTGCTAGTGTAAGAGGTTCATTTTGTGTATAACTTGCTATAGTTTCGGTCTCTTGATTCTATTATCATTGACTTTAGTTTGGGAATTTAGATCTGACTATTTTTTATTTCTACTCAATGCTCCTGAGGCCACTTGGCCACTGGGTCTCATCCACTTTTTTTCTTTTCTCAATTTAAAGAAATTCTAATGTAGATTTAAATGTATATTCATTTAATAGTTCAGACTCTTTCTTAAATAAAACCAATAAAACAGTTGAAGTTCAAATACTTTGTTATAATAACCAATTTGCTCATTTGTTTTATCTTTTATTTATATTATTTTCATAATATGGAGTTCACAATAATTAAACATCCATTTAATATCTAGTAGGCTTACGGCTCAAGTGCATCAAGTTTAAAAATATAGACTCACATTTAGTCTGCAAAACAGAAACATCAAGGAGTTTCAGCAAGAAAAATATTTATTCAAGGCTTAGAACAAAAACCCAGGGAATGCAGACCCAAAAAGATTATGTTTATGTTCTCAAGTTACTTATCCAGGATCTAGAGTGCTTTTATGATCAAAATGAAACTGAACTATTTCATGCAAATGAGAGTTTAGGTCCATGCAGTTCTGATTGGTGAAAAGTTCATCATGTGATGGATCTAATTTCAATTCTGAGTGATTTCTGAATGAATAGTTTGAGGTCAGGCTCTTCTCTGAGGTTGACTTGTCTGGCAAGCCTGGAAGAGACAATTAACAGACTCCCAACTAACTCTGCTTCGGTCACCCAGATTCAAATTACTCAAAAATAGTTCATATTTCTGTCAAACACTTTTGTTTTGAAGGATATAAATCCCCTACTATGGACAAATCAAGGACACAGTAGATGTTAATAGTAAATTAGAGCTTGAACTAAGATAACTGAAGAGCAATAAATTGTTCTTTTATGGAGTGTAAAAGGAAAATTTTTTTCTTCTACCATTCAACTATTTGTGGTTAAGACTCTTGAAATAAAATAGTAAGAGGTAAAAGAAACCAGAATTTTAATAACATACATACCTCATGTATATATGGAAGATAGTCACGAAAACTGAGTTGCCAGAGTTATAGCACAGAGAGTTAGGGTGCTTGCCTTGCACACATTTTGATCCCTGCATCCCAAATAGATTCCAAAAGTCTTTTAGCAGTAATTTCTGAGCAGAGCAAGAATTACCTCTGAGCACTCCTAAGTGTAGCCTACAACAAAAAAGGAACAGAAAGGAAAGAAAGAGAAAAAGAAAAGAAAGAAAAGGAAGGAAGGAAGGAAAGAAGGAAGAAGGAAGGAAGAAGGAAGGAAGGAAGGAGGAAGAAGGAAGAAGGAAGAAAAGGAAGGAAGGAAGAAGGAAAGAAGAAAGGAAAAGGAAGGAAGAAGGAAGGAAAAGGAAGGAAGGAAGAAGGAAGGAAAAGGAAGGAAGGAAGGAGAAAAGAAAGAAAAAGATATATAGAGAAAATGGAGTTAACTATTAAAAATAGTTCACACCAACCTATCTTAAATATGAACTTCCGTCAAAAGAAAGGAATGTTGGGAAAATAGCTAGAGAGATAGTACTCTAGGTAAGGCACTTGTTTTGCATGCAGTCAACCCCGGATGGCTCTCCAGCACTATATATGAGTTATGCCCCCCCCCAAAAAAAAAAACCACAATGAATATTGAGGACCCAGAGAGCACTGATAAATGAGGGTTAACAGTGTGATGGATTGATCATAAAGGAAGTAGAGGGGGGGTATGTTAGGCATCATATTGTAATAGTTTACAAATATGTTCATATTTGGGCATCTTTCTGATCTTATTTGCATAGAGCAAGTTAAAGATATGTTATATGCCCCTATATGGGCATATCAATCTGATTGATCATCTCTTACCTCTCAAAACAATCAGTTCTTACCATTATTTGCAAGAACAATAGGACTGGTTGTCCTAATTGAATAATCTTATAGGATATAACCAATTAAATGTTAGAAACAACAAGGTTGTTGTTTCAACAAGGGTTGAAGAATTGTATTCCAGATCACTGAATTTAAAAAAAAGCCCACAATTCTCCCCCTATTTCTGAACCTACTACCTACCAACCCACCTGCTTTACCTTTAGATGTTAAATAGAAGTTATTAAAAAAAAAATAAAGACATGTGGTAGTTGGCATTTTCTACATCTTGTAAAAGAACTCAGAGCTTATTGCTCTCCGCTGTAAGGAAGAAACACCAATAAGGAGAGGGTGTTAAGCAAATTTTAATCTACTACTTTCTCCATTGATGAGGTTCTTGTAATTTAGAATATTCTTTTCTTCTTGAAAAACATACCCTGTATGTGAACACATTACAAAAGAAGATTTTTCTCATAAAATCAAGTTTCTCAAAGAGAAGTTTTTTTTTCTCATCTCTAAAATGAATGATATAGGAATAAGTTATGTAGACTCACATAATTATTTCACCTAGGGCATAAAACTAACCCTTATGCCAATGAGGCATATTTTGTGGTGGTACATTCTGCTACTTTTCAGAAAACTGAAAAATAGAAAAGAGATAATTTAAAAAAATACTAAAGATAATGTAAGTAGTAGAAATAAACATCATTTCATGAAGTGTAAAGTTTCTTTTAGAGAACTATGAAGTGGAATGGAAGGCATTTGAAAATGAACTGATTAAATGTAATTTGTTTCAACAGAGTTGAAGCACTCCATTAGAATCAAAATAATGTATCTGACAAAAATTAAAATTAGGAATAAGTCTTTTGTGAAGGTGAAGGATAAATCTGGTTTAAGAAATTTTTAGTCTAAAGGAAATTTAGAACATAAAAATGTCTAGCAATAGCGTCCCGAGAGGGCAAAGGAGAAGGATATGGGATGCATGCTAGGAACAGGGGTGGAGGGAGGCCAACATAGGTGGTGGGAATGCCCTGATTCAATGTCACTATGTACTTAAAATATTACTGTGAAAGATTTGCAATCCACTTTGCTCAAAATAAAAATTATTTTTTAAAAAATATCTAGTAAGCAGCTGAAAATTTCAGCTAGAGTTCTCTAACAAAGCAGTAAGTATAGATATAGAACTGGGAATAATTTGCATGAAGTAGTAAAATTTTAACTTAAATGGTCAAACTGAAGAAATACAAGTTCAGTATGGAGAGGTGTCATGAAAAAATAAGTTTCTGAAGTAGATAAGAATATGAATATGAAAGTAATATTCAGAAACAGTCAAAGTACATCATAAGAGAATAAATGAAATATCATAAGAGAAGTTTCTTATAAGAGAAAAAGTGTGATCAACTATGTCAAATACTACAGAGATTTTAAAAATGATTTACTTCCAAAAATCACTCAGCAATATTTATCTTGGGAATACAGAGCATGTTACTCTTAATAAGACTTACCAGCACTAATTAAATTTTCATTCTTATATATTTGATTATTTTTAATTTAATATAAGAAATGTCCATAAAATCAGGCCTCTCTCCACCTTTAAAGCATCTTATTTTCTCTTGAGCATGTTAACTCTCTCCCTTTCTTATCCTTTTTCTCCCTGAACTTGTCTAAGTTGAATTTCCCTTTTAAGGTGCAAAGATCTGTATATGTCCCCAGATCTCATGCTGCCATTTGCCATGAGAATTAAATGCCTTTTTCTATCATTTCAAAGTAAATGTCACTACTCTCCAAGCAGGATGGCACCTTTCCTTGACTCAACATTCACTGGAACATTTTCCCTGTTTTTTGTTTTATTTTGGTTTGGTTTTTTGGGGTGACACTCAGAAGTTACTCCTGGCTATCTCTCCTGGCATGGGGGACAATATGGAACGCGGGGATCTAATTGAGGTCTGTCCTGGGTCAGCCACGTGCAAGGCAAACGCCCTACCACTGCACTATTACTCTGGACCCTTCCCTGTTCTGTAGTTTAGCTCAGAACAGTTGAAAAGAAGACTAAAGTCTAGTAATGTCATGTCTACTGATGTTATGAAAAGCATTATATTAAATTGAAATCAACTGGGGAAAAATCCTTAGCGACAAGTTTCAAAAAATCTTGGCTCTTGATTAAGGAAATTTTGATTAAGAAGAAATACCTGGGGCCCGGGAGATAGCATGGAGGTAAGGCGTTTACCTTTCATGCAAAAGGTCATCGGTTCGAATTCCGGTGCCCCATATGG
Organism: Crocidura indochinensis; assembly: GCA_004027635.1. Classification (NCBI taxonomy): domain Eukaryota; kingdom Metazoa; phylum Chordata; class Mammalia; order Eulipotyphla; family Soricidae; genus Crocidura; species Crocidura indochinensis. The sequence goes on along the minus strand of PVKC010042503.1, from coordinate 5,123 downwards.
TCCCCCCGTGCCTGCCAGGAGCAATTTCTGAGCATGAAGCCAGGAGTAACCCCTGAGCACTGCCGGGTGTGATCCAAAAACCAAAAAAATAAAAAGAAGAAGAAATATCTTATCTTAATACTATAACATGTAGGCAACCTTTAATTTAACGTATTCTAAAATAAACACTGTAAAATGAACACATTTTATTTCATTATTCTTTGAATTGTATTAAAGTAATACCATGATGTCATTATTTCTGTTTCAAAATAGTTGCTATGCTCAAGGGTTTCTAATGAATTCTTGCCTTCAATTCTTCTTATTACTCCTCTTGTATATATAGTTGAAGTTCAGAAAACTTACTATTATATGCACAGCCAGTTCATTTGCATTGACTTTATATATGCGTCATTTCTTATTATTTTAATGTCAGTAGGACATTCAAGAGAACATCTTTCCTTACCTCAGTGGTTTCTTCTGTGCTTGGCCAAGTAGTTGACTCAACACCATGCAGATTAGTAGAACTGTGTTACATTTGGAGAATTTACTTGGATGCAATTCTGAAGAAAACAAGGCAATATGAAAATTTATGCTGGCATGAGAAATAGGGGTATTGGGGCTGGCGAGGTGGCGCTACAGGTAAGGTGTCTTCCTTGCAAGAGCTAGTCAAGGAATGACTGCAGTTCGATCCCCTGGCGTACCATATGGTCCCCCCAAGCCAGGAGCAATTTCTGAATGCTTAGCCAAGAGTAACCCCTGAGCATCAAATGGGTGTGGCCCAAAAAACCAAAAAAAATGAAATAGGGGTGGGTATTAGAGTTTCAAGGAGCAAGGAGATGGATTTACAACACAAAAGTATCATACTCTCTAATTATATATGCACTGCCATAAATATGCAATTTCCCCATAAAAAAGCTATTTCTAGAGATAACCCTACATCTGGGTAATGCTCCCATTTTCATTCTTTTAGGTAGTCAAGGGGTGATATGTTTTACTTGACGTTTCAAGGCATTCATTTCTTAGCCCAAAATCCATAAGTCAAAGTAACAAGGCTTTAGAAGGCCTGTTCTGACCATCTTGGAGAGACCTAGCCTTGGAGAGCTTCAACAACTGGGCCAGCCCGATACTTCAATGGGTAGGGCTTGCACACAGCCGACCCTGAATTGGGGAGGGGGGTGATTCCTAGTGCAAAGCCCTAATAACCAGAGAGTGCTCCCACCTCCACCCTACCAAAAAAAATAACCCCACCATCTTTCTTCTTTTATTTTGGTTTTTTGGTTTTTGGATCACCAGCAATGTTCAGAACATATTCCTATCAATGCACTCAGAAATCACTCTTTTCAGGGTTGGGGGACTATATGGGATCCAATCAGGGTCAGCCACATACAAGGTAAACTCTGTACTCCCCGTGCTATCTATCACTTGGGCCCCAAGATCTTCACCTTCTTAAGGGTTGTTTTCTTTACCAGTTTGAAGAGAAATACTACTTGAGAAAAATCAAAGTCTTCATAAATATTTTAAAATATCATTGTACTGGAGCCTAGAAGACAGGACAAAGTAGCCAGTGACATGGAAAGAATTGGGAGGAGGAGACCCAAAATTGGGACATTTAACCAAGGAGAGATTTCCATTATTTTACAACTAGGACAGTCTTCAGGTTTCATACCCACTGGATTTCCTACTGACAAACTTTGCTTTGAAAACACTTTCTTTAAAATGCAAGAGTTCATTAGTTAAAACACAAGAAAAACTTTCCATATGCTCTTCTCCACTTGCAGGTTAAACCTACTAAAGATGTATAATTTCTGACTCAGCCCTGGCCTGTTAAAGGAGAGAAACTCAAGCATGTGGTGTTCTTTTGCATTATGGATTCATCTACCTCCCTAACACTTTCTCTTCCCCACTGTTCATCCTAAAAATGTATACACTCAAAAAGTCTCAGGAAAATTACAAAACGAATTTGTTTGCAGAGTCTTCTGAGTTCTGAATTGTCTTGGGAACTTAAACTGACGAATATGCAAATATAGAATATAAAGTTGATAGAGAAAAGAATTCTAGAATAATTTTTATTTAGTTATGGTAAATGAATTTATGAATTATAATTTTAAATGGTTTGTGCATTTTTTAGCATGTACAGTACTCAGGGACCAACTTTTTATTCAGAGATCATTTTCATGATAGTCTTTGAAGGACATACTTAAAGTTTTCAAACAGAAACACAAATTCAATAGAACATAGAGCATAGGTTTTTATTGCTTTTGAATTTTTGAATTTGCATATTTATTCATATATTTAAAATATTTCACTGAGTAAAAATTTTAATGCTCTTAAGAGCAAACATCTGCTGACAATTTTCTTCTGTGTACAACTAATAAAAAGTATTAATATAATTTATTTAATGGCATTATGCAACATCACCTTTCCAAGTGCCTGAAAGAAAATTACAACCAGAATTATATGCTTGAGTTAAAGATAGACTATTTATAATAACCTAGGGGAATATGAAAGCAAAATAATTTCTGACCTTCTTTAGACTACTTAGGACACTATTTCATAAAGATCCTATGGAAGAAAAATAACTCTACTGCCTGCTAGTACTATGCAAATATTACCACAGATAAATGCCATGTTTGGATTAAATAAGTCTGCATAAACATAAGACTGTTTTATGCTAGCTTCCTTAGCTTTTCTGCGTTAATTCAAAATTCAAACCATGATTCCCTCTAAAAACATTATAAAACAGCATTCATGACTTCATACAGTGAGAATGATATTTTTCTTTATAAATGTCACATAAATCTGTGGCAAATTTTCAAATAGAAAAATTGTGAAAATTCAACACAACCACAGATTGCCCTGTATTTCTTTGACCAATAAATTCTATCCTTAAGTTTTTACCATCTGACAAAAATCTTTTGTAATCCTAAGAGGAAAAAAAAATCAACTTTTTTGTTTTTTGTATATTTGCCTATGTGTCTTTCTCTTTTCCAGCTGAGACTGGATTAGGTCAAACATGATAATTTATCTGTGCTGAGGGAAAGTTTGAAAAGTTTTTATTTTCCTCCAAGAAGCTTAACAGATCATTTACCATTCAGGTAGAAAAAAACTAAAAATAAAATTTTAAATATGTTGTAATTACTAAGAATATATTGGAACATCAGACAACTATTATTTGTCTAAGAATTGACAAATTAAAATAGTTGGTATTTAATTTTGGGTTTTACTGTTATAACCAAGAATAAGAATTTATGTAAAACTGAAGTTGATAAAAAAAAGTTTATTTTATAAGTTTTTATTTTTCATAAAGTTATAAAAATTAGCAGCTCCTAACAAAATGTAGGAATTCATTGAAATTAGGTACTATCATATTAATTCATATTAAAGTATTAGAAACAGTAGGTATTAATGTTTATAACAAGATAAAATCCTATTTCTGTCATATATTACAAATTCATGACAAAGCCTGAGAAAATTGTCTTCCATAAACCAATGATAGATAGTTCTTTTGCTAACTGATAAACTGATATGCATAATGAAGTGCATTCATTAAAGAGGGTTCAACCCTCTGTTGTCTATAAAATAAAATTTTAGTTTCACTTGTATTGGCTGAGGGGAATTATCATATTTGAATCTTATTTACCTTTACATAGTTGGCTTCTGGAAACTTTTATTGCATGTCCCCTTTTCTTACTTTGACAACTGGGGGAGATAAAGATTTTTGAGAGATAGACATTTCATGTGCATGTAATATTTCATAGTCACCTTTAATAGACTTCATCTGTAGTTTTAAAATTCAAAAATGATATCCAGAAACATTAATATGAATGTAGTCAATGCCCGGACCAACAGATATTTTGTAGATTAAAGCATTCTCTATTAAAGACTGGGAGGGACAGGAAATATAGAAAAACTAAAATACTAAATTCAACAGCAAAAAGCTGTGTCACATGGCAGCTATTTACCCATTCACCACTTAAAATAAGGAGATCCATATCTCTTCATTCACTGAAAGATGGTTACAACAAAGAACTTTTAAGGATATAAAACAGAGACAAACTGATGAGCATCTTGAAGACTTCTTGGGTACTTTAAGTAGTTTCTTAAAAGAAAACCAGACAGAAGAAAATCATTAATATAGTCCATGCTCTTTTGAAATCTTTTGACATGCCAGGGAGGAACTTGTAATTTTGTCTTTTGAAATCACAGAAGGAAAAAAAATAAAATATTCAACCTTTAAAACCCACTTTAGTTGGGGGCTAGGAAGGTGCCTCAAAAGACTGGATCTCATGGTTTCAAGTCCTTTGCATGCTAGAAGCCAGGCTTTGCTACCAAGAACTGGATGGTTTCAGAAGTTCTGAGGTGTAGACCCCAAGTTTGGAAGGAAAGAAACATACAAGATGCTCATCACATTAATCCTATTATCTTCTTCTACATTCATTAAATGACCCAATGTTAAGAAATATTATAAAAGTAATATTATGGCCAATAACAATGGTCTTATTTTGGTTTATTATTTTGAAGTTGTCAGAACTCATTTTCATCTATTAATTTGGTACTGATTTGTGGCTTGATATGATACTTGAAAGGCAAGAGTCAGATTAGTATTTTTCTTTATTCACATTATTTCAAAAGAATTGTAAAGAAAACTAAAGTATATGAAGAAATAAATTCGCACTAAATGCTTTCTTTGGCTCTAATTATTATCTCTAGACAAAGAAAGAAACTGAGAGAGCACCACCCCAATAAAACCAAGAATAAATAAAACTTAAAATGTTAATAAAGTAAAATCCCACACTCAAGAGTATGATGCAAACATGAGAAGCACCCCCAAAAGTGCTGTGACCTGCTTAGCATCAAGTGCTGAATATTCATGATCAAAACTAAAATATATTCACTGCAAAAATAGTACAAACTATGTCTTAAGTGCTGATTACCCACCTCACCTTTTTTTAAATAAAACTTTTATTGGAAAAAAATATACCATCATGTATACAGGGAAAAGAGCTAACAATTTCAATTGATACAGAAAAATAACTTGAAGTCACAATTATCCATGTTGTAGAAATAAGCAAAGGACAAAGTGCTGTCTGCCTTGTGGGGATAATTCTCCTGAATAGTGCAAATCACAGTATCAAAAAGGAGCA
>PVKC010042502.1:0-11951 GCA_004027635.1 Crocidura indochinensis | reverse complement strand
TTAATTTACTCATTGTTTTCATTACTTTATGATTCCAGTGGTGATACAATGAATTTTTAAATAATACCATGAAAATGTATTACCCAATGAAGCAACATTAATTTTGTATTTCATATGTGAATTTCCACCAAATTTTACTATTGATAATAATATTTCTCAAACATTTTGAAATCTTTCTATGACCAAATACAGTGTGTTAGCTTTGCAAATGTTCTATAAAAACTTGACAATGTTCATTTAGTTGTTATTGGATGCTGTGCTCTTTAAATACAAGTTAATAAAATATTTAAATTATATTATTTGATGATTTTATATTTTAAATGTTTTATCAAAATTTGCTATTGATTGGGGCCCGGGAGATAGCATGAAGGTAAAGCCTTCATGCCTTTCATGCAAAAGTTTATCGGTTCGAATCCCGGTGCCCCATATGGTCCCCCGTGGCTGCCAGGAGCAATTTCTGAGCATGGAGGCAGGAGTAACCCCTGAGCACTGCCGGGTGTGACCCAAAAACAAAACAAAACAAAAAATTTGCTATTGACTTTTCACATGCAGTATTAAAATATCAATTGTAATATGTTCCTTATTACTTATATTACTTTTTGTTTAAATATTCAAATTCATAATTCATCATTATTAAGCAATCACTACTACTATTAACAGTTTAACTTTCATTTTCCCTATTACTAGTTTTGCATTAATTTTTTGAATAGCTGTTATTTCCACAGATACCATTATTTTAATTTAATCCTGCTTGCCAATATTTTTTACTGCAGGTTTTTTAACTCATTAATGACCAAATGTTTTTCACCAGGTTTAAAACTATTGAATGATCATAGAAGAATCACACCATGACTAAAGTAAGGTTAGCCATATGGCACTATGCATTATGCATTATGCACAAATTATCAATAAATATGCTGGTCACAATGCTCTATATGGGATACTAAACTCATACTGTGTCTTGCCTGAAACTTGAAAAAAAAAGCACAAGTATCTCCCCAACTTGCATTATTTGATTAAATCAATACACATATAATTTCTACACACATGAGATTTTTCATTATATTTCCAAGTAATAACAAATAAAATGTGAACTTAAAACTTGTATATGTCAGATAAAATTTGATGAAACCTTTGTCTGAAAATTATGATGCTTTTTTAAAATTGGTTATCTAAGAAACCATGACAAAAAAGATATAAAGGCACATGAACACACATTTTCCTATCTGTAAATCTTTGGCAATGTTTTGTTTTGTTTTTCATGTTTTTAAACACATGAATTAACACTGAATGTGATTTCTGTAAAAGTGAAAATTGAATTCCCACTGGGGAGTATGTTTATCTTTCATATCAATCCTCAGCTTTTAAAATGGAATGTTAACTTCATTTTGGGGTGCACCAAAGGTGTGAGTGTCTGTGTGTATGCACACTACATTTCAAAATGTTAGACAAATTGAGCAATTCAACTTTGTGCTAGGATTGGTGTTATTGTTGTTTTTAAAAACAAGACTGTTCTACAAAATAGTTCTTATATGTTCTTTCTCTTTTTCTCCTTCCTTTCTATTCTGAGAGACTGAGTAAATGGTCAGCACCTGCAAAAACTTAGTCTGTCATTTTGGTTTGTGTTTAGATTAGGGCAGACAGAGACAGAAAGATGGCAGATATAAGAATTCTAGTCTGTGACCCTCAAGCAAGTGATCTTTCATCAATTGGGATCTAAACTTTCCCCCTTTTCTTCAAGGTTCAAGGGATAGCTCTTTCTCCTTTCTTCCTTCCCTCCCTCCCTCCCTCCTTCCTTCCTTCTTTCCTTCCTTCCTTTCTTCCTTCCTTCCTTCCTTCCATCCTTTTTTCTTCCTTCCTATATTTCTTTCTTCCTTCCTTATTTTTCTTTTTTCTTTCTTTTTCTTTTTTTACTTTCCCTTTCCCTTTCTTTTCTTCTTTTTCTTTCTTTCTTTCTTTCTTCTTTCTTTCTTACTTACTTTCCTCTATTTCTTTCTCTTCCTTCCTTCTTTTCTTCTTTTTTCTTTCCTCTCTTTCTTCCTTTCCTTCTTTTCTTTTCTCTCTCTTTACTCCCTCACTTTCTTCATCCTTCCTTTCTTCTATTCTTTTCTTCTGTCTTTTACCTTTCTTTCTCTTACTCTCTTTCATTCCTTCTTTCCATCTTTCCTTCTTTCTTTTTTCTTTCTTCCTTCTTTTTCTTCTTCCCTTTCTTTTTCTTCTTCTCTTTATTTCTCTTTCCTCTTCCTTCCTTCCTTTCTTTTCCCTCTCTTTTCTCTCCTCTTTCTTCCTTTCTTGTTTCCTTCTTTCCTTCCTTTCTTTCTTTTTCTTTCTTTCCTTTCTCTCTCTTACTTCTTTTCTATTTTCTTTCTTCCTTTCTTTGTCTTTTTTCTTTCCTCTCTCGTTATTACTCTGTTCTTCTTTCCTTCCTTCTTCCCTTCATTTTTCTTTTCTTCTTTCTTTCCTTTCTCTGTCTCTTTTCTCCTCTTCCTTCCTCTCTTTTCCTTCCTACCTCTCTTTCCTTCCTTTCTTTCTTCCTCAAGTTCCTTCCTTTCTTTCTTCCTTTCCTCTCCTTTCTTTCTTTATCTTCCTTCCTTTATTTCCCCCTTCCTTCCTTCCTTCCTTCCTTCCTTCCTTCCTTCCTTCCTTCCTTCCTCCCTTCCTTCTGTTCTCCACATTGGATCATTTAAAAAAATTCCACCAAGTATATCAATTTCAGTGATCCATTTATTCTACCATGAGTGGCATAAGCAGTGAGAGTGGAAAGAGAATGTAGCTGTTAGTTGAGAGGGTCTAGAAGCACTGATATCGAGTAGCACAGATCATAACTGCACTCACAGTTTGGCGTCATATACTGTCATATAATCAAAAAAAGGTTTTCTTGTCAGTTTAAAGGGAATAATATAAGGAGATTTTAAAATCCATTGCAATAAAATATGTAATTAATGTTTTTGTTGACTTTTGTTAAAGCCATCCTACATATCATGGCAAAACATTTTATAGGGATAAAGCCAAATGAGAGTCCTCAGTGGGTCTGGAGAAATGATACAAAGCAGGATGCTTGCTTTGCAGATAGTCAGTTAGGATTTGTTTGCCACAACCCCTTATAATCCCCAGAGTACTGCCAAGTTTGACTCCTGAGCACAGAACCAGGATTAAGTACTGAGAACTAATTAGTGTGATTCTGATTAAAAAAAAAAATCCTTATAGTATTGTTCCTGTCTTATGATGTCATTCAATGCTACATATGTGTAAAATGTATTTCTTCTAAGAACTATTTAACAGAATAAAATTATGTAATTTAAGATAAGAATAATAAATGGGCAATATCTCACTCCAATTTTTGTTCACCATGGTAAGTAGGTTATTAAACAAAAAGTAATTAGGAAAACTGGAGATATAGTAACACAGCTAGGGTTTATGCCTTGTTAGTGACTGATCTGGGTTTGATTCCTGGCACATCATGTGGTCTTTGGAGCCATTCAGGTATGAACCCTAAGTAAGAGTGAGGAGTAAGCCCTGAGTTCACTAGCGGTAGCCCCAAAACCCAAAATAATTAAAATTTAAAAAAATTAAAGGTGATATTTTAATTTGCTAGACAAGTAGTAATAGAAATACAAACAAAAAATCTGGAATTTAGAGAAAGTGGACGAGTAATACTAATGTAACAATAAAAGTATACAATTTTTATTGCAACCACTCCATATGCCCAAAGAGATGTAAAAACACAAAGATGTCTGTAGGTGTTTATTGGTTCATTAGTGAGACATTCAAATCATATGCTTTATAATGCATAAATTCACTCTAAACACAATTTTATTTATAATATAATAAATATATCCAATTTAGCAGTTTCAGAAATTGAACCATTTATATCTAGATTCCATAAGAAATAATGTCACACACTTACTATGAAAATAAGCTCAAATCATCTTAGGTCTGTGTTAAATATAATGAAATTTCTTAATTTCTTAGTTAAATGAAATGTAATTTCTTCAAACTAAACAATTTCCATATAATAAGTTTGATTGGCTTTCTCTCCAGATATTATTAACAATTCTCCATCGGTTAGGCTCAGTGAAAGGGAGATCTCTGCTATGAAAGTAAAAATACCAAGAAAGGGAGTGAGGAAATGGGGACTTATTGATATGGTGGACTGAATGTAGCATAAGCTCTTTGGTGGAGAGTCATGTGCATATTGCTGGGATTGAGATGATGTAACTTTTTACAGAAAAACCACAATCATCAACACTTAAAATAATTTGACTCAAACTATAATGTGTGTGTATGTATGCGTGTATACATAAATATATTTAATGCATTCCAAGGGTCTCTAAGGTATTTGTAGAAAAGGATCTTGATGACGGAATGCCAACACTGATGACAGGTACAGAATTAGAATATTGTTTGCCTAAAAGTCTGCTATTAATTATGCTGTTAATCATGGTGTCTAAATAAGAGAAAAAATTAAGCTATTCATTTCATAACCATAAATTTCATTTACATAATTTTATTTTTATTACAGTAATCATAGATCTTATAATGAAATAATTTATCTATCAAGGTAAATAATTATAGGTTTATTGACTTCTTATAATCAAAACTCAATGTCTTACAGAATGGATTTATTATACTTTCTTTAAAATTACCTTGCTATTTGAAACCATTTTTTTTCTCTAAAGTTCTTATTGTCCCAGTTAGTCTTTTTATAACTTGGATTAATTGCAATGCCAATCATTTTCCATCGTGCTTTCATTTACTTTTCATCACAAGGGTCATGAAAGAGACTGGAAACAATAGTTGTATTACCTATTAGCTAAACAACAGCTGAATAATAGCTGGAATGAAACAACTATTATAAAATATAAAGTATTATCATTTTAACCAATAAATTCAAATATACCCTAAATAATATGCCCCTAATATATTGCTGTAATAATGGAGAAACTTGCAGGTATTTGGTAATTGATAAAAATTTGATAAAAAATTTAAATTGACTATTGAAAGATAGGACTTAAAAAGAGCTTTAGCATATAGGACATACATAATAAGGCTACAAAGCACATAATTTGTACACAGATATATTCATAGATACATTTATATATACATACATATATTTGTATATGTAGTCTGAAGTCCAGTGTTAGAAATATAGTCTTTTGTTCCATTTTTTAAATGTTGATTAAATTTATTTTAAAATAAACAGACAAGGATCTATTATCATATATAATTATATTTCTATGAAGTGCTAGAATAGGCAAAATTGTTCATGTTGATAGAAATATAAAGCAATCACCTTTGGAAAGGGCATTTTCAATGACAGGAAAGATAATAAAGTACTATCTGGAGTTCATGAAAGTATTTTGGATATTTATCCTGGTAGTAGTTTCATGAGTGTATATTATTGTAAAAACCCTTTATATTCTAATATATATTCATTTAATTTTTGTTTCATTTTGAGTAAGGGGCAGCTGTTTGTGATCAGGAATTACTTCTGGCTTACTGTTGGTAGTATCTTCAGGAAGTGTTCAGGCTGTCATGCAATAAGGGGAATTAAACCTGAGCCTCACACATGTGAAACATGCCCTTAGGGCTTAGGCCTCTGACAATTGTGTTGAATGTGTTTTTAACAAATATAGTTAGCTGAATTGGATTTAGAAGGAAGGCATCATTAAAATTAATTCAAGGAAAAAACATCCACCAAAGGAAAATATTAAACATTGAATTTAATTTAAAAATTAATGTATTGATTTTAAATTCTTTCTTTAAAAAGGCAGACAAAAGCCTGATATGGCACATAATATGCATATTATAAATATATTTGATTCAGTAATAGACTGTTCTTTTTTGATTATTTGGCCTACTTCAGATGTTTTCTGTCCTTTCTGATATGCACACATTTGTTTATGTTTGCATTTGGGTCAATGTTTTTATTAATCTCAAAAACAATTATGAGATTCAGAGTAAAAATAACAAGAATCATGAGTCCAACTGTAAGTCTATGAGACATTGTTTTAATTCACTTTACATGTCATATCCTTGGGCAGCAAACTCATCAGACATTGTTATAATTAACAACTTGATTATCATTACAAGAAAACAGCAGGGGGATGAAGTATTCTCCAAGTGTAAAAAGCCGACCATGGGTAGAACTATGTGCCAAGCACAAAGAATGAATGTTTTATGAGTGTAATAGCAACTTCCTTGCTGTCTTCATATTCAATTGTCTGAAACCCTCACCAGAGAAATCTAAACAGCCTAGGTCACTCACATGCAGGATTCAGACTTAGGGTATACAGATTCAAAGACTGCTTTCCACTAATCAGTATTGCTTCTCTGAACCAATTTGTTCTGCATAAAAATCATGTGAGAGGGACTGGAGGGATAGCATGGAGATAAGGCGTTTGCCTTGCATGCAGAAGGTCGGTGGTTCCAATCCCAGCATCCCATATGGTCCCCTGAGCTTGCCAGGAGCGATTTCTGAGCATAGAGCCAGGAGTAACCCCTTAGTGCTGCTGGATGTGATCCAAAAAGAAAAAAAAAATCATGTGAGAGGCTGCCTCCAACTTATTAGTGGGATCCTATGTGATATAATGGTTCCAAATCATATTAATGATTTAGAAACACCTATTCCATATATGCACATTGCTTACTGAGAATTATATATTTAATAGATACTTAAACAAACAGGAATCATCTATGCCTCACACAAAGATTTATAGGCTTCAAAAACTATATGATTACAGCTTAAAAAAAAGGAGGAAGAAAGATGCTATCTTAACTAAAGAAACTTAGTGCTTTGATTAAATAAAACTGCCAGGTACTCGTTTCAAATAGCATTTTAAAGGTGCTAATCTATAGTTGTTTTTCAAGAGGAATGCTAAATAAATAATATTTTTCAAATGGACTTTTACCTACTTAGTAAAATATCATCCTTAAGGACTATCATCCTTAAGTTTGTCAGGTAGAAGAATATTAATCCATTTCTGCCTCATTTGCTTTCCTCAAGAGTTATTCAATGAAAATAAATAATTCACCTAAATTGTCACAGACTGAAATTCAGAATCTTCACTCACTCCAAGACAGGAATTTAAGTAGTAACAGCATAATTACCTGCTAATTGTTCTGTGATTACATTTACCTTCAGCTGTCACAACTTTAAAAGGTACCCTAATTGCAGTTCAAATAATAGTGTTCCTCCATCATGTTATCTTCAGCTTAACTGCTATCCAGAATAAAGGTATTTAATTTCTTTGAAACATGATCATCTCCTTCTGGACATTAAATAATTGTAAAAAATAAGTAGATATTAATGAGGAAAGCTGATATTTGTACTTGTCCAAAAGGCAAATTTATCAGAAGGCACAAGTAATGTGTTCGTATAAAAAGACATTCTAAAATTACAGATCTAATTGCAAGCTTGTTTTGATCTTTTCTTTGTCTGAAGCCCAATTGGCGACAGAAATCTTTTTTTGGAGTAATGGTAATTGGAACAGCATGGATAACTGGCAAGCACAACTAATATTGTTTATAACTATCAATATGCCAATGCCATCTTAATGAGACAACTGTTAGCCAGAGGGAATAAGGATAAAGCTACCAAATGGAGGGGGAAACTCTAAGTACTTTTTAGGCCATTTAAACGGGTCTGCATTTTTTTCTACTACACTTTTATTGGGGGTGAGGTCACGGCCAACAGTGTTCAGGGCTTTCACCAGGCTCTCTTCTCAGGGACCACTCCTGGCAGTCTCCTAGGGCCAGATGTGATGATGGAGATAAATCCAAATTGGTCACATGTAGGCAAGTATCCTACCAACAGTACTATCTCTTCAGCTCCATCCCTTGAACCTTACTTCCTTAAATTAAACATTTAAAATAAAATAAAAGTGTTGGGGCCAGAGCGATGGTGCAAGCGGTAAGGCATCTGCCTTGTGCGTGCTAACCTGGGACAGACTGCGGTTGGATCCCCCGGCATCCCATATGGTCCCCCAGCTAGGAGCGATTTCTGAGCACATAGCCAGGAGTAACCCCTGAGCTTCACCAGGTGTGGCCAAAAAACCAACCAAACAAACAAACAAGTAAAAAAGAGTTAGTAGATGCTTTTTTTTTTTTTTTTTCTTGTGGTGGTTAGTCTGCTTTATATGTCCTCCTAGACTCTCAGGTCTTATGTCAAGCTTCACTGAAATCAGTGGTGCTGCATCTCATAGATGCGGAAAAGCCTTAAAAAATGAAGAAAAAAATGTGTGTGACTCTGGACAACTTTGGGATCTGAAATAAATTTTTACTACCTACTGAGCCTTAGTCCTTCCTTAGCCTGAGTTTCCTGGGAGGAGGAAGGAACCTCAGTTAACAAATCTGTTGGGAAGATCTCAGCTTTTCTAAACAGAAGGTGGGTGGGAGATTGGTCTATTTTGGGACCAGTGTGTTAAAGAAGTAGTGATAACACTTCAGCCAAAGCTTCGGGTGGTAGCTGATATTAGCAACGGGTCCTTGAGAAATGTGCATTTAGAACTCAAACTTGAGACTGCATGATAATTATGTGGCCTCTCTTTTCTAGACAGAGAAATAATAATTACTTTGTGCTGTGCTCTAGAACAAAAAGATGAGAGAGAGAGAGAGAAATTTAGAATTTACTGCACAAGTCCATAACAATAAATACCGGAAGCTATGTGAAGTGATTTTGTAAACAGCTGCATAACTAAAGCCAACTGTATTTACACTTCTGAAATTACTTAATGAAAATACCTTTCTTAAAAGAAAGGTGGAGATAATGAGCACAAATGCATAATATTTAGGACTGAATGGGATCATGTGAATTAACTACTTAGAATACAAAGTCCCTCTATTAAGATATTGGAATGTTAATATTAAACTTGTTTTCTGTTCTAAATGCCTAGTGTCACGACATGTCAAAACTAATTATCTCAATATTCTGAATCCTATTTTTGATACAACTAAATATTTTGAGTAGATTTCATTATATTGTCATGTATATATGTATATGTATGTATGTGCTGTGTATATTTTATTTTAAGTGCAGAGCTTAGTATTTTTGCCATGAGTGTACATAAGCAGGGTATCCTATATATAATGGACATATGGACCTATTTCTGAACTATATTTGTCAAAAAAGCTAGTACTTGATGAAACTTTTTTCCAATTAGTTTTTAATATATGAGATAGTATATACTAAGTTCCAGGGTCTTTTTTTTTCTAATAACTTAATTAACATCATTTTTAAATACCAAATAGAAACAACTAGCAGTTTTGTGCCTGATTCTTTTAATTTATCATAGTTTTGACAAGAGTATCCATTTTTGCACATATTCATATTCCTTGCAATTGCTGAGTATTCCATAATTCAAATGTACCGTTCAATTTTTATTAATGTAACTATGAATATTTGCATTTATTTTAGTTTGAAATAGACACAATGATGTTTATACTTTTATTCTTCTGCCTTTTCATGTGAACAATCTTATAAAATCAAACAAATTTACCTCCTATTCTTGAAAATCAAGACATGTGTTTGGGCAGAAAACCCAGAATTTCATTTCAAGTTTTGCCAACTCCTCGACCCTTGATTTTCACCCATTGCTCCCAGGATTACAAATTAAAAGCTCACTTCTAAAATTTGAGTAATTAGGCAAGTATTCATTTTTTGTCTTATATAAGACTAGAATTAAACTGTTTTTAGAGAATTTGAAATGAATTTCCAAGGAGTAAAGTCATTTATTAAAGTAATCACGCTAAAGAACATACATATAAGTAGAGTATCCTTGGGAAAAAAATTTGCTGTGAGTTTCTGTAAAGTCTGTTAAGAATGCAATATATAAACAGAAATGACAGTTGAAATTAACCCTACCCCCACCCAAGAAGTTTGTAATGTGATACATGATATAAATTGATCGCAAGTCCTACCATCTAGAAAAAGGAAGGACAAAACTTAACACCAATAATTAAGCATAGTGGTTTGAGTGCATGTCCTCTGCCATATATTAATAATTGTAAAAAGATAAAATAAAATCAAATGCAGGGACTGTTCACAAGATACTTGGAATTTCCAGGTGCTCTTAAATTGCAGGAAAAAAAATTGCATTGAGATATTTTAAAAAGTGTGCTAAATGCCAATTTTAACACCATACGGTCATTTTCAATTCACTTTATTTAGGATTTATTGTTTATTTTCTTCAAAAATATGGCATAATTATATGGATATATTACCTAGAAAAATAAATAGATATTTAATTCATTATGGCATTTAAAAATGTGTTTCTTGGAGTTGGAGCAATGGCAAAGGACATAAGGCATTTGCCTTGCGTGCGCTAGCGTAGGAGAGAACATGATTCGATCCCCTGGCGTCCTACATGGTTTCCCAAGCCAGGAAAGATTTCTAAGCGCATTGCCAGGAATAACCACTGAGCATTACAGACTGCGGCCCCAAACAAAACAAAACAAAAATGTATCTCTTTCCACTACAACCCTGACAGAATAACTGGGGGATTACATGTATGAATAAATATCTGCAAATATTTCACCAACGTTGCAGTTGAGACATAACTAACATACCTTTTAAGTTCAAAGTAAGAAGTTATCTTCACAATTCTATCTGGGTAGAAGATTATAGATAGAAAAGAAAAAATAAACTTAAATAGGGAAAGATCAACTGGATTTTAGAAATGAGCAAAGTTTGGCAGAATGGTTATAAATAAAACAAAATATTTTCTACAAATGAAAACCATGATGCAAAATATGAACAAGTGGCAATGTATTTAAGAAGCTGTAAGTTTTAAAATGTGACAGGATAAATTTTCATGTAAGAAGTAGTTGAGGTTTAAACGGACTGTAAGTAAGAAAGGCAGACTAAGAGGTATCTGTAGGATTGATCCCAGACATGGCACAGGTTATTGCTTTTAAAGGAGATGTTGTGAATATATTTGAATGTTTATTATAATGTAGTGAACTCATTTAAAATGGTCTCATTTGCTCTTCAATGCTAACTGAAGATGAATTTAATTTTAATTAGAAACCTTTCCAGAGATATTGATTTTCCAAAGTTAAGCAGTTATCTATTATAGATAAACTCATAGGGCCAGAGAGATAGCACAGCAGTAGGGCATATTTGCCTTGCATGCAAATGACCTGGGATTAACTTGTTTCTATTCCTGGCATCCCATATGATCCCCCAATTGCCAGGAGCAATTTCTGAGTACAGAGCCAGAAGTAAATCCTTAGCGCTGCTGGGTGTGGCCAAAAATCTATTAATTAATTAATTAATTAAAAAATAACTCTAGAGCCAGGAGAGATAGCATGGAGATAAATTGTCACAATATATTGGGAAGGTGATATTTCTTTGTAGCTTTTGTGTTCACCTGTTCAGAGTTTCTCACTACAGGATTGCAAATATATTTCAGAGGGTACAGCTTGCATAAAATCAACCTGTGTTTGATCCCTGGCATCCCGATAGTTCCCAGAGTATCTCCAAGGATAATTCCTGAGTGAATAGCCAGGAGTAGATCCTCAGCATCTCTGGATGTGGCAAAAATAAATAAAAACAAAATAATAACAGTGACCATAAAGGAGTCTCACTACCAAAAAATGGCTGATGACATCTAATGCCACTTCCTGTGACAGCTGTCTACTCCTCCTCCTCCTGACTGCTTCATTTTCTTTCTAACTGACTTTAAATGTTGTGGTGCACTTGTCAAACAAAAAGAATATGGGGATATTAAAAAATGAACCCAGGCTGGCTTCCGGTTCTCTACCAAATTCTTTATTGATCTGGAGGCTGGCTCTAGCCGGCATGAGGTCTGGGGAGACGCCAGGTCGAAGGCTTTCTCCCTTGCCTGGGCATGCTGGGAGCCTTGGTAGGCCCCCAGCCATCCCCTCTCCTGCTCCCCGGCCTCCAGGCCTTCCTGGGGTGGTAGCCCAGGCGGCCAGAAAAAGTAGGTCCA